>JAOEHY010004834.1:3004-27443 GCA_025447955.1 Psilopsiagon aurifrons
AACTCCCCAAAAAAAAAAAAAAGAAAAAAAAAAAAAAAGAGTTCCTTCTGCATCTCTTCAGATAAATTCAAGTCGGGTAACTTAAAAACTAACACAAGTCACACACAAAGAGAAAATCCATCCCGCCAGGTCAGCCCGTCCTCTGGAAACAAAAAGGAATCCAACGAAGAAAACCCCAACCAGCAATAACACAACAAGTAACTGGTAAAAGCTGCTGTGGAGACCCGCAGGGAGCTCGACGCAGCTGCCTCACCTTGCAGCAAACCCTCTATGACAGTATGGGGTCTGCAGTGCGTCTCCGGAGCTCAGGGCAGGCAGGACAGGAGGCCCGCGGGATGCTGGAGGGACCATGGTACCCATGGAGCCACCTCGCTTCCAGGGAGTGGGATGGAGCAGCAGGACCAGAACTTTGTCCTTAATCCTCCATCCTGGAACACCCCCAGGGCCGTGGCGGGGGAGGCAAGAAGCCGGGTACAACTGACCCCATGTCAGAGGGGGGAGATGCAATGAAATGCCAACCCCTGGGCACTGCCCTGCCACTGCCCCTCCGACCCACAGGCGCCCATGGGGAGCTGATGCCACTCATCCCACCATGCTGGGCTCTGCACACAGCAAGGAAGGGCTAATGCCTGCGCTCAGAGGGGCTCGAAAGCTTTCGGGCTGCAGAAAGGCCATGCCCATGTTTTGGGTGCAGCGGCTGGTCCATCCATCCCTCCACACACCAGCAAGGCTCATGTTCCCCTCATGCACAGTAAGCAGACCATGGGGGACAGCCAGCAGCGGGCTTTTGGGTACAGGGGATGAAACACCCCCAGATCTCAGCCTGCCCCACGTCTGGGTCCAAATGTGTCCAAACGCAGGGTGGCCACGCAGCTCGGACCGTGCTTTCTGCAAAGAGGGGCTCTGCTCACCCAGGGTCTGCTGGAGCACCTCCCTCTATCTACAGTGGTATTTTATCTACAGCAGGGTCTGTTTAGCAAGAGCAGTTTAAAGTGGCTATGTTTATCAAGTTTGCTACTTTAAGAATTAAAAAAACATCAACAAAACAAGAAATGAACCAAACCCCAACAACTATAAATACAAAGACTCTCACACACCAGACACTTGCAGCCTGCGTGACTCATAAACCGCATCATATTCTGTTAAAAAGCTTATTCTACTTAAAACTATACATAGTACAAGAGACTTGAAGAGTGGCAGTCGTGCCCGAGCACGCTGCCTGCGCCAGGGTGGCCCACAGTCAGGTGCTTCCTAAAGAATCAAGGAATTACAGTAACACGGCACAGGACTGCAAAGCCAATCACAGCTTCTGCTTACACCGCATACGAAGTACCAAGGGGAACACGAAAAAGAACTGGTGTTAATACTGATGGATTAAAGAGTAACTATAAAGATCAAAACAGACGTTCACAGCATGCTACATATATTGCTCACAAACTCTTTTTTTTGTTGTTTTTCTCTAAAAAAAAAAAAGAAAGAAAGGCTAATACAAAACAAGGAGTTGGCAGTCTGAATCTCAGTTAGGTTGGATATAGAGAGACAAAAGCATATACATTCATCGTGTGGCTTTCCAGCAAAAGGAGAAAAGGGTAAAACCGAGACTTCAAGTTTGCAAAGTTCCTGTTTCGTTTATAGGCTACAGCTTATATCCAGTTCCAGGTCACAGTCGTGAAAGGATTCCTGACTGCGATGCTTTGTCGAGTCCAAGGGCTGTAGCCTAACTGGGATTGTTTCCCCCTAAAAGCCAGTACCTCCCGCAGCCACCCGGGCACGTGGCAGCTGGGCTGGAGGGAGGAGGTTTGGGTATGGTGGCACGACATGAGCGTGAAATGGGCAATGAGGAAGAGTTCTGGACCGTGAGTGCTTGGACCTGCTGCTGTTGCTGCCCCCAGGGCCCTGAGCTGGAGACACAACGCTTGGGGATTCACCCATCTGGTGGGGGCAAGGAGATGCAGTTTAACAGCAGCACGTTCTTCGTGGGCAGAAGCGAACGGTTCCCGGTCCCTGCTCCATCTGTGGAGCAAGGAAAAGGTCCCAGCTCTTGTCCTACAGAAGCCCCTTGGACACCTCGGAATGAGGCATCTTCCACCACCTCCACTGAGCAGAGAGAAGCACAAGAACCTCTCAGACGCACCGGTCAAGCTTCTCCAACTGACCAACATGCCAATCCTCCTGCACTGGTTGTGTCCCCTCACGGGTGCCTGTGGTCTGTACCTTCCAATGCTGTCAGCACAGCTTGCTCCCCACTATCAGTAGCATCCTCAATACCACCTCTAACTACTGTCAGGAACAAAAGCAGAACTCAGGCTTCTATTTTCCACGAGCCCTGGTGATACTCGGTGCCTGTAGGAACACCCAACCCTGCCTATGTCTCCAGCAGCCACTCCATGGAGTGTATTTGGATTTATCCTGCAGGTAAATGAAAAACCAAATCCACTTGTTCCGGAGGCTGGCTGCAAGACACCCAAGGAGCTGCCTGTCACAAGAGGACCTCAAATCCCCCATCAGATGTCCCTCAAAGAAACCTGCATGGCTGAACAGCTCAAGCATGGGGAGTCTTGCCAAAGAAAGCATTTCCTTACTGGATCCACTGGATTATCACTGTAATTCCAGAGATAGGACCTAACATGCTACTGGCAAATGTTACCAAGATGCTGTAAGCGTGTACTGACTGTCATTCTTTTGAACCAGATTTGGAATTTTCCCGTCCAGAAATAACCTAATACAACAATTGAGTGCTTCTGAATGTAAGAAAGTCCCTCTGAACTCAAATGGTAAAAGAGGAACCTAGCATTGTTTTACAAGGCTAAGGGTAGGAGGCTGGCCCTGCATGATTGCAAGGGGTTGTGAGTTGGGAAGACAGGAAGCACTCGATGGAGGGTGGTGGTGGCAGGTTGGAAAATGACAATTTTTGCCCCTTTTGAGCAGCAGAAGGATTAAATGTTTGCAAGAGAGAGCTGATGTAAGCTGTGGGAGCAGCAGCATGACCGCGTGCCAGGAAATGCACTCTAAGGGATGCATTAACACTGATCAAGAAGTTTCCTCATGCTACTGTGTTCTCGCCATCTCCCACACCTGTGATCTATGCAGTAAGGACAAGATGCTAAATTCAGTTTCATTTGGAGATAAACATTCTCATTTACAGTTCCCAAATGCAGAAAAGGTGGGTGCATCTCTTCTGACAAACACAGTGCTGCGGGGCATTAGGGAGAATAAATCTGGAGTTCATATAGAATCATAGAATCATAGAATAGTCAGGGTTGGAAAGGACCTTAACATCATCCAGTTCCAACCCCCCTGCCATGGGCAGGGGCACCTCCCGCTAAACCATGCCACCCAAGGCTATGTCCAACCTGGCCTTAAACACCGCCAGCGATGGAGCATAGTGAAAACTGACATTTCTGTCCAGCTCTTGGAATGACAGCTTGCAGCAAACCAACTGTTACAACTTGATATTCAGATTGGCTCTGGGAAGGTTCATTTACAATGAATCCACTACTTTCTCTCTTTATTTTGTGCAACATCACCCTTATTTATGGCAGAAGGATCCAAACCTCTAAGGAAATTAACTGAACACTTGAAACCAAGATTTGGAGTATTTCTTTTTGGCCAAAACTTTTTAGTCTGGGCACAAGCTACCAAGTATCCAATCCAGCTCTTCTCAAATGGAGTCCAAACTCTGGAACATGAGCCTGAAATGCATGCCTATGTTCATGGAAAACACACACGCATGAGAAACATTGAGAACCTGTTCTGCAAGAGCAGCAGCTTACAGTTTAACTGCTTTGGGAAAGATTTCTCTAAGCCTATATTAAGTCCCCAAAACAACCCATTTCATTAGCAATCACTGTGAATCACGTGGGCCTGCTACACATTATTCCTTTAATCTCCATGGAAACTGATTCTCTTCTGTTGAATTTAGCTAAGTATCTTTAAAAACTTGACTCAAAAATGCAAGCGGGCACCTTGTAGGATTTTGCCAAGTGCTTAAATTCCCAATGAAATTTAGGCAGCTCCTGCTTTTTCCATATCCCATGAAAACATCTGTGAGTATCACTATGAACAAAAATACTTTGAGAAATCTGGAGCTTTGATTTTCTGCACTCAAATAGCAAAAAAAGCAAAATGTTTTCCTTTTTGTTCTGTTCTGATCTGTTCTATATTTATAGAGACCTACATTTATAATTGTTTACAACCACAGATTTTCCTGTCCTTAAGGCTTTTTTAATACCCAGGAAGAGCTGATAGGGGCAATCCTTTAACTCTTACAGCTGAAAGTACATCCTTTTCATTGCAATGAAGGCTTTAAGACAAAGAATTTATGTTTCAGTTCAGTCTTGATGAAAATAAAACGATCTACAGATCACCAAAATTCCCTCAGGGTACCAGAACCCTGGCTTTAGCAGCTATGTGCACACAAAGTGTTCCCTAGTTTAAAATGCTTTCTATTCCTGTCTGATGCCACTCTTGTGATGTTCAGCTGCAGGTGGAGTGTTCTGGGAAACGCAAATGCTGTCTTCAATCGGCATCTTTCCTATTTCTCTTCATTAGCAAAAAATGGAGCAATTTCAGCAAGAATGTATCAGTCCCAACACACAGTTTGAAGTGATTCTGCAAAGATAAGAAGCTGTCCATGCTCGAAACCTCTGTTCTCTACTTAAGAGCATTCCCTGTGTAGCTGGTTAATTTGTGCCTACCAAGCTTTCTCTTCTGCAGACAGGAGACTGTACACTTGTTTTTATGTTGGTCATGGCTGGGATTTTGTGGACTACCATCAATGCTGGTAAATACCAGTTACAACAAAGGAACACGGAGGGTGAGTATCCACACTTGCAATGATTATGGTACTCATAAGGATAATATTAATAAACAAAGTGTAAAGATTCACATTCACGAGTGCTTTCAAAATGCAGAAACATCCAAGAACACTTGCACATTGAAACTTGGCACAGTGTGAGCCTAAAGCGTGCATAAAGTGTATGGTAGAGTTGTCTGACTTTAAACACCAATTCTGAACAAACACCTATTCAAAATCATAAATTTGAGTATAAAAACCTACGCTATAAATTGTTACACTGTAAATGCAATACTTGGGAAAAAAAAATGCCACGTGGAAAACATTTCCAGAAGTTTCAAGTTTGCATTTAATATTAAAAGAGAGAGCAATAGCAAACTAGTCGTACAATGACATTTCCTGAAGTGGAATGTCATGCAGGCCATATGTGATGTGATATGGCACCTTAAAAAAAGAAGAAATCATTGATTTACTATAAATTTCATGAAGCAATCCACTGATGGTTTCTGTATTTCAAATCTGCTCTTGTACTCTGCTCAGAAGGCATTTGAGCTGGCAAGTATGTATCATAAGGAAAGAAGTAAAGGCACTCATGTTTCCAAATGTAAAACTCAATCTACTCTAAGAGTCTTTGCTTTTCTGAAGGGAAACTAAGCCGTCATATTAGTTATCCAAATCAAGTTTCACCTCCTTTCCAGAGCTCAACTGTGCTTCTTGAGAACTACTTGACTTCTCAAAGCAAAGGAATCTAAAGTAGTACTGTACAGTTCCCATCACTTGAGGAAAACTAAAAGTATTGCATGAAAACTTCTCTCAGCAGAACTGTTCTACGCACAAAACCCATTAGGTACAGCCACTACACTCACAAGAGGGAGCGAAAAGGATCGCAACAACTTAGGAAGTCATCCTAAGTTCCTATATATGAGCATCTCAATACTTCTGATAAATCTTTGCAGTTAGCTACACAAGATAAATAAATGTGATGTTTTACCCAATGCTCTCTCTGATGCTCTCTATTGGGTAGTCTGCTGAACAGAACAGCCAACGTTACATTAAAAAACCCCATAATTACTGATTTCTTCCTCAGAAGGTTTTCACATGCAGAGTCTGCAGTCTGAAAGTGCAGGAAAGTGTACAATCATTTAGCTTTCCAATCTGGAACAGACAGATAAAGCGAAAAAACCAACATGTGGAGTCACAGCAAAGGTTCAGGAAAAGGGAAGAAAAGAGAGAACTGACTTCAGGAGCGTTCTAGCCCATGATTTTGTCAATGAAAAGTGTTAGGATACGACTGATAGTAGGATTTTAAACTATTCTGCAATCACCAATGAAAAAAAATCCTGTATTAACTTGTACAATCCAATGGCACATTAAAAATAAACCTTTCCAGTTAGTTTTGAATGTATGCAACAGAAATAAAGGTCACCCTCCTCAAAGAAACATGAAAAGCCCAAACCAATAGACGAAAGCTGAAGCGGTGACAACTTGCATCCTACTGGGTAAGTTTAAGCATCTCTTTAGGCACTTCACTGGTTCATTAAATGCAATACAAAATAAAGCTATAAATATCACATTTTGTGCTCTTAGAAATTAGTTGAAAGCAACAGAAAACAGCACAAAAGTGTGTGACATTTTTGGCAGCTTATTTCTTCCCTTCCCCAATATTACTGGTCGTCCAAGAATGCTTTGTTTTGGGGATGCTTTGGCATCTCAGTATCAGGTTGTCTGAAGCCATAAAAGCTAAAACAGCCTTAGACAATAAAGAAATTTGGTTTTAAAATTTCTTTATGGCTATACAAGAAGGACACTTTAGCAGTGGCATGAGAGGGAAAACAGCTTGCTTTCTTTATAAATATTGCACTTTTCTTTTGTTCACTCACACTAATGCATAGAAATTTCTTTAAGTATTAAAATTTCACGCTATGAAAAAGTTATGGGAAATAAATTTCTACACATCCAATATGAAAGAACAGATATGCTAGCCTTCCTTTACTTTCTTTAGGTAGAACATTGAGAAAGAAGAGAGTGCAAAAAAACCCACCACCCTGTTTTTGGTCAGCCTTCGTATTAACTTTACAGGTGCCAACTAAACAAATCGCAACATGTGATGAACATGGATATTGTAAGGACAACTGAGGGTGACTGTCAGTAAAACAAGATTATGCATGATTGAAACACAGTAAGTGTGGCTGAAATGGGAAATCGTGAGGCCTTTTCTCTTGGGAAAGGGCACGACAAAGCAGATGAATTTTGCACTTCAGTAGCATGCTGTAGGATTTATCATGATTAATTTCACATTACAGTGTGCTCAGTGTTTGCATCCACATCTTGCATCACCTTCAATTGCTGTAGTAAGACAGTGACTGGCAAGCCATCTCCAGGAGACACAGGAGAATCCAGTGGGCAATTCAAGGCAACCCAGCCCGTGTGTCTCCATCACAAGTCACGATGTGGTGGTGTGTTCTCAGGACAGGCAGAACCCATCTCCTGCTGGACTCCACTAATCTGAAAAATGATTGCTTGGAAAAAGAAGTCTCTAAGCACTTCACTCCGGTGCTTAAAGAACAAAGCGCTAGGATTGGATATAACAAAACCAGTTTCAGGATCCTGACCACTGCGCAGAAATCCAGCCGGAAACAATGCAGAGTAGTGCTCCTCAGTGTTACTTTTGTTATCATTAGTAATGTTAAGCATCAAGAAAATAAAACACATCATTGCACATTACAGCCGCCAAGAAGCACGGCTAAACTTTGACACTAGAGAATTGAATAACCTGATGCTACATCACAAACAGCTTCTGGTGTGTATCTATTTCAAAAGGTCTTTACATACTCAGTAAAACTCCTTTACTCCTGCCCAGCAGATGCTTCAGGTTAAGTGACGAGTTATGGCACGAAGGGCATACAGAAGTTCCGCTTGCATACGAGCTTCCATTAGAAGCAGATTGACATGAACCTGTTAAAAATTAAATCAGCCATTTAGTTCACCTCTGAATGCATCACTACTTGTTCATTTAGGTTAAATAGTGACGTTATCACTGCAAGAAACTATGTCTTTTCTCTCTGTACCCTGCTGCAGGACTCCAGTTCCTCTTCAAACAGCTGTGCTATATGCCAATACCAGACCACATCACAAGACTGCAAGCAACTAGCCTCAACTGCTGCTTGGAGTGATCTTCCATCTCAGAAATGCCAATAAAACAATTCTTATCCCAATGGCATTAGTTCTCTATGAATTATATTTTCTTTTCTTTACTCCCACCTGTGATGGCTACAGGAGCATAGACTAAGGAATGGCTTACGTTACAGATAGGTTATCAGGCACGCAGGCACTGACTCTTGTCAGGAAGCATTTAACTTGGATACGTGAAGGCACGTTGACATTTTTATTGATGAAAAACACCACAAAGATTAACTCATATATATGAGTTAAGGTCCTTTTTGATCCCCAAATCCCAAGTATTGGCATAGTTGACTGCTTCTGCATTCCCAAGTTTATCCACTTTTCTTTCACAGTTGTCAGCTCAATTTTATGTAGAGATCACTCAAAATAACAGAACTGGCATTTCCAGTACACTAAGAAGTATTTCTGTAAAATTGATACCTAACACTCAATGAATTCATCTGTTTTTTTTCTGGGTAAAACCAGTTTATTTGACAGACACTGTATGATAAGGTGTCACCATACTTTAATTCTTAAACAGCATGGGGGTTTCCATGAAGCCAGTTTGGCTTTGAAATCCATACCTTCTCCGAGTGCTTGAACTGACGCCAGTAACTATCGTACATGCGCTTGGTAGTTCTCTCTGGGTAGCAGGTCACTGTCTTTATGTAAACCTTCAGGCTGCGTTCAAGTAACTGATTAACTTCTCCATAATCATAGTCATCATACCTAAACAGCACAGGCAAGCAGTCTGTTGGACATAAGTTTTTAAAAGCATGGTCTTTTGCAGCATTATGTTTTTATGTTTGGGAATTGGAGCATTTATTATACACACTACAACCCCCCTGCTAACAGAGGATCTCAAAGGCTTAGTACTAGGATGCTGTCTTTCCTGAGCAAAGGACACATGCTAGCTTCAGAAAGGTAGTTCTGACAACTTTCCGTCCGCATTCATAATAATTTTCTCCACTGGAAACAGAAGTTATACTGACATGCCAGCAAAACCACTCTAACTCCAGACTAAGGTACCATCTCCACTTTAACACCTGCTCTAAAATCATGCCTTTCACATGATGCAGTTTTCATTCTGTTTACACAGTTTAAAACGCACACCTAAAGCCATAGGATTTTTGTCCATACCTGATTCCATACATACAGTGGACATAGTTAAATAAAGCTCTTCGTAGCGTAGTTGTATCAACATCTTCATGTGTTGCCATAGTGTTATATGTGAGGTTATATACCATTCGAAACTTCTCATCAAGGAGATGCCCAATATCAGAATAAAGCCTGTTTACAAGGGAAAAGCCATGATTTTCCCAAGTATAGTCCTGCAGGAAGAGAAGGAAATATATATATGTACAACTGAGATCCCCATATGGTCCTCTATATAGCTCAAGAGTTTTGTTGTCTGCTAATTATAACTTTATTCTCTTCAGAAGATTTACATTTTGAATCCTTCATCCATATCACCTGCTCCGTTCCCTCAGGCTTCCTGGCAAGGAATATCAAAACACCCCACCTCAGCTGGATATTATGACCCTACAGAAGAAAAAGCCCAAGCTTCTCCTGAAATGCTGAGGCAATTTTCCATGGTCTGCTGTGCCACTCCAACCAGTGTCATTCTATGTTGGAGGGCCCGTAAGTTTAAAAACTTGATCCTCTTGGAGGCTTTGACGGATAGCTCTGAGCAGAGACAAAGTATTTGCTTCCAGCCAGGATGTACAATCGTTGAGTAAAGTGCTAAACCATCCTTGAACAAACTAATAAAAACCAGGCCCCTTTGGTCTTAGACAAGCACCCAGACTGCACGGATAAAAGCTTGCCTGCTCTTATCAGGTATGGGAAACCTTTGCAGAGTGATGGTCCAGCATCAGCAGGGAGAATGACCCTGTTTCAGAGCAGTGTACAACCACTCTCCATGCTGCGGTTACACAGAACGTGTTAGTTTGCCCGCATCCTTGGCAGGTGTTCAATCAGTCAATAACTGATGCTATCTTTACAATTGAGGGCATCATCTCCACATCCTTCCTGTGTCTGGCTGGTTTCAAATGCTACAGTTGGGCAAGGGTCCTCACTCAGGTGCTTTAGAGACTGCTCCTTTGATGAGGATTGTGGGGAAGAGTAGGTAGGACAGTATTCAACAGCCTAACAGAGACATTCAGTGATGTCTGAAATGTGTCACACTGTATTTGGTCTCCAGCTCCCAGGCCAAAAGACTGTAAGGCTTATTAGACGTATGTTGTACCCACCAGCCCTGTAAAGGTGTCCAGGACACCTGGGGCATCACAAAAAGCTCTGAAAGTCAGAAGCCCCATGAGGAGGAAAGTACTGTTTACTAAACAGCAGTTGATCCATATTAACAAAGAAAAGGGAAAAAAAAAACATTTTAAAGACATTTTGTGGTGTAATGGAACACCTTTTACTACTACTAAATTCAAACCCACACAGATAAAGGCATCTTGTTTTATCAGAATAGGGATTAGATTTATTGCAAGGCTTTGGGATGCTACTGCAATCTGAACAACATTAATAGCAGAGCTTTTGGGAGGCTGTGGGTATATATATCTAACTGCTTAAGAGTACAACTTACTAATAAAGTTAAATTATCAAGGTGACTCCTCTGAATGAAGGCAAAAACTGTCCTGTTTATTTAACAGCAGAGATATTTTAAATCCAATTTGAACTTCTGTAGAGATTTTTTCCATTGAAGCCTGATGCTCCTAAAGTAGTTTAGCAGTTAGTCTGATTTACAGGCACTCACTCTGCCTTATTCTTTTTGGCAGTATCTGCCTACTTCAGGCTCATATACAGACTAGAGAATAAATTACCCAGATCAACAGAGACTGCCATACAGCTAAATACATTTCCTGAGAGTGATCATGGATTCTTCATTTTACAATCTTAGATACATCTTCTGACCATGAAGTTTTCCTGTACCCGCTGTGTTTTTAATTGAAATGCTCTGATTTGGTTTAAGATTTCTTCCACTGCTTTCAATTTATTACCAGACTGCTGATTAATCTACTTTATAAGCTGGAACAGAAGCACCTAGAAAGTCACTCCTGTTATATGTATTATGAAGTTTATGAGCCTTGTCATGGAAAAAGATGCCAATATGTAAGAAAAAGTACAGTAAAAATGAGTATTTTTTTTCTTCCAACAGCACTAAAAAAATATTCAAATATAGCCATAAACTTCAGTAATTGTACTTAGGAACTCCTTTTCTTTCCTGACCTTTAAAGTCCAGTGATTTGCAGGCTATATGAGAATGAGACTCACCAAACTGCTCTCATATATACATCTAGGTACTGATAACCACTGGACAGAGAATATTTGATAAAATGGCAGGAATAAAGAGCTCTTCCAGTGGATTTTTTCCCTACAACATCTGAAGGGACAGGAAAGAAATTCTTTCTTTTCTACCTTTCACTTTTATGCCAGATTTAGTGATATGCTTTACGGTTTTCAAACATTAATTATGGTAATAGTTGCAGTAAGAATGAAAGCTCAATATTCCCTTGACTGAACAGTAAAATGCTCATCTCAGGTGGATTTATGGAAGTTGTTTAATGGACCAGAACAAGAAAAGGAGCATGCAACAAATATGCCCACTGCAACCACTTTATGCTACTTGCCCTGTCACTAGATATACAAACATTGTTTCAGTGAATGTACTGTAAAGATACAGTACCTGAGCTCTGAATGTTGGCAGATGATCTTCTCCTCGCCTTGCAAAATCTTTGTACCCAAATCCAGGATCTTCAATATAGCGGGAGACATCTGTAGAAACTATTTCATCATCAAATGCTGTAAATAAAAGAGCAAAATGCTTTGCTTTAGGCTAGCACAAGAGTTAGTGCTGACTTCCAGCTATCATCCTACTACAGGGCTAGAGAACAATTTCAGTTGTGCAAAGGAAGAGAGCAGTACAAAGGAAAGAAACAGTTCAATCCTGCTTTTATGGGATCCATCCCTTTCATTGGGCCAACTAAACGTCAGCCTACACCAGACATCTAATGTACTTCTAAAGAAGGGGAAAAGAGGGCTAAGTTCTGCCTGTAGGTGTGCTTTTCTCGGTGTTAACTTCTGAGGGAGGCTAGGTATCTTAAATCAGGAAGATGAATCCCATTGGTAAAGTCACTATGCTAGGATAAGAAACAGAAAAATGTACTCTTCACAACAGGATTGTTATGCTGAGCAGCTATGGTGTCAGGAATTACACCAGCTCTGTTCTATAACCTGGAGTATGAGCAACCAGCAAGCAATGCAACACTCCACTTGAAAATACCGGTTGAAGATTATGTGAAAGCAAAGAGCTCTACAGTACATCAGGCTGAAATTCTGCCAGAAGCTTTAGTAACCAAGCATCTTCAAAGAGCTCCAAACCATGTCACTAAGCAAGCACAGGTTCTCTATCAGGAATCAATCTTTCCCTCCCAAATAAACAGGTGGCTTGATTGTCTAACTACCTCTGCAGAAGTTGACTATTGCATAGCTGACTGCATTTGACCCTGATGTTAAAATTGTGGCTCGCTTCCACATGCATTGACAGAACAGTTGCCATATGTCCACTGTTAGCACCTTGAAAAGTCAGTTAATCTAAGAATTGCAGAAGTGCTTTATCTCCTCTTTGCCTCATTAAACAATCAAAACATAACTGCGTAGGAGGAAGCTCACACAACATCTGCTACAGCAAGTCCTCAGTGAAGAATAAAAGCCTTGCATACAAACGCTCCTTTCCCCTGACAAGGACTGACTTCCATGAAAGAAAAAGGCCCAACAACTACAGACTCCTTAACTCAAACCAGGAAAAGGCAAAGAGGAAAGTCAACAAAACTATCAGCAACCCCATCAAAAAGCCCTTTCTGTCCCAAACTCCTCTTCTATATACACTTGAAGTTGCAAAGACTCATGGAAAGTCCTGATTTGATAATGAAACTGCAATGGGTGTCTGTTTACCTGCACTGCTGATACTGTCTGTCCAAAGAAAAAGAGCAAGAACAGACAATGTCCATTTCTTAAAATCCAGCCATGACGTTGCTGGATTTATCTTCTTTCAGAGAATTTAAGAGCCACAAAACAATCTCTGTGCTGATCCATAATACAGTCTTTCTCTCGTTTGGGCTCAGTGCACAAATACAGATACCTTCAAACACATTTGATCTGAAGCTATCAAGGTCTAAATTCACAGTGTCAGTAAAATGTGAAGCATTTTATGGGTCACTTCTTAGACACAAGCTGTCATCTTCAAGTAGCCTATACTATGAGGACATGGCTGGAGATTCTGACTGTCTTCCGTAATTCTCTATTCAAACACTTTCTTTGGAAAAACAAACCCAGCTTCCTGTCTACAGGAAACAGATTTAATTGCAGGGTGTGTTAGAGATAAAGGCCATACAAAGAATACTGGAAAAGAAGCTTCCAGCTCCTTTAAATGAACATCATTTAAGTGTAAAAAACCTATTAAGAATCTCTACCACACAACCAGCAGTGGAACAGCCCAGTGGTATCATCATTCAGAATGGCAAGTCAGAAATGTCCTTTAGAGGTGGGCAGTAAACAGTAAAGATGCAGTGTCTCCTCCCAATCCATTTCCTGAACTAAATGTCGTATCTGAAGTGTCAGTGTCAGTGAAGTTCTAAGCACTGTATAACCTAAACCTGTGAAACATTTACTGAATATCTACATGAATGAATGAATTTGAAGATACAGGGCATATAAAAAAAGAGAAACTGACACCCAACTCTTTAGAGAAGTAGGCAGGCCTTTTTTTTTCTCTGTTAATATACAAAAGCTAAATTTCAAGTAGCAAAAAGAGTGGTGTTATTTGCCAATCAAGAACTCTTAAGCAGATAAAGCAAGTGACAGGATCACCTTTACTACATTCCTACTAGACAAAGACAAAATGAAGACATGGACAGAGAAAGTTGTAGCCACTGAACTGGCTTCAAGTGTTTAGTTCTTACAAACCACAAACAGAACAGAACTGGAAAAGCACAAATACCTCCATTAATTACTAGCAGACTCTCCTTCTTCTCCTTTTCAAAGCGAGTTGCCATTTCTTCCTGAGAGGCTTCTTCATCCTCTTTATCTTCTTGTAGCCTCTTCATCCTTTTCATTAAGGCCTCCAGCTCACTTAAAGAATCTGCAATCTGCAAAAACACCATGACATTCTGCAAAATTAGAAGATAGACAACATGTGTCATCTTCAGATTTCATGCTTGACAACAAACGTTCTCAAAAACAGATAGCAGCAGCAAACACAGAAATTCAAGCCAGAATGCATTTTGTCACATACAGTACAGACAAACAGCTTCACACAGCTTTTGGACAGTGAGAAGGGAGCTGGGAAGTGTTGATCTAACCTATCACAGTGAACTCCTGTGGTGGGATTAACAGTGGAAGGGGGGGTGGTTGAATGTGGAAACCACAGTTGCTTCTAATACATATTCTACCATGTAAATGGGTTTTGGGTTCTGGGATCTGCACTTATCATTCAGATTTTTCATAAGATGAATTGCTTGGGGTTTTGTTTCCATCTTTTCCTTTTGATTCTGTTTTTCTGCCTATAGCTGTAATTGTTTCCTAGCATGCTACTCACTGCTCAACAAGCGGCACAGTCAGCAGCAGCCCTTGTCCACCACAAATGGGGAATAAGACACCCCTGTGATTTAAGCTAGCATGCCTTACAGCCCAAGAATTTAAGATACGGCAAGTGAACTGAGTAACCACACGTGCACATTGTACTGTCAAGTGACTCTACTCATAATACTGATCTTCCATCAAAGGCAATGAGGTCAATTCCTCAGCCGGCAGTAACTCAAGGACATGTCTTCAAAGCATTCTAGAGCTACTTTCAGGGAAAAAGTCCCACATTTAAGTTAATTAGGTGGTAATCAAAGTTCTCTATTGGTTGATTCAAGACTGGAACACCAGCAGGAAGAATTAAGTCACTTTACTTCGGACATTTCCTCCCATCTACACAGAAGCATTTCAGACTTGACCTGTTCTGTGATTGTAGGCCCCGAAGTAAAAATTATCAATGTCACTATTATTATTGTAATTATTATTATTATTTTAGTTCGGTCTTTTTTTCCTTTTCTTTTTCTTTTCTTTCCAATATTTCTTTTTTCATTCCACATGTTTGGAATGTGGATGACACAATGCATCAGTCACTGATGCGCTATCTGAAGAAAACGAGGCTTTAAGCTTTCAGCTGAAAGCCAAGTTTTAATCTTGCCCAATGGGTTGTGAGATTAACTATCAAAATCCCCTTGCTCTGACTACCACCCACTGCTACAATGTGGTTTTCAATAGGTGACACCGAAAACTGCTGGAGTGAATGTAGAGTTATCAGACTTGAGCATTCCAGCAAAGTAGACAAAAACTTTCAAACTACCCGTAAATTTAAACAGGAAAGAATGGAAGAAAGTTTTCTAATGCAAAACAGAGGCAAGCAAAAGAATCTTCCTGCAACACTAACCCCAAAGTTGCTACTTGTGAGGGATGCATTTTCTATGTTGTTGTCATTGGCAAGATCACAGACACAGAAGTTGTTGACTGCTATAAGTCTGACTCCATTAGATGTATCCGGACCTCTCTCTGGATTAATGCCACTACCAAATACAAAACTCGCCAAGGCATGATAATGAGCCAACAGGACAACAGCATGAACCAGTTCAGGAAGAGACCAGTTATTTTCCCCAGTCTTGACAAGTTTCTGAAATGAGAATAAAAAAAGTGTAAATATAAGATTTCTTTTGGACCCCAGCTTTTCTAGAAAACACTTCTAAAAAGGGATCAATTCCTTTCTTCCAAGAATACCATAGTCCTCTTGCACACGAACTCACACTGGTTAAAAAAGAGACACCTCATATATCATCTCTTTTCTTTTGGGGTTATTTTAGCCAATGCTGTTCCTAAAAAGTAAACCCTGTTGGCTTTGTCCCACAGAAATTATTGGCTTATTCGATGCTCTAGCACTTCCCTGAACGTTTTAACTCAGGGTAGTGAAGCCTAACCAGACACTTCCTTAGTTCTTAGCAGTTATTACTGGACATTTACCACTGTTACAGGGTGGGACTGAGCAGGTACCTGAATGTGCTCTTTCGTGATCAGCCAGGGCCGGTGTGCAAGGAGCTTGTTTATTTCATTCAGGTTTTTCAGTCTTTGGGGAATGTATTCCAAACCATTCAACCACTCTGCAATCCCGCCAGTCTTCAGAAACTCATCCACGTGCATATTTATTAGGTAGGAACACTGATGTCTGGCAGCAGCCTGGAGCAGTTGAACAGAGGGAAATGTGCAGCACATTAGTGTGTAATTTGATTTTGCTGCAGGTGGAAGACACACAAACCCATAACAATTTCATTCCAAAGGGCTATATCTTACATTGCATTTCTATACATATGGAGGATTCTCCAATAAAGATACATTTCATTACATTACTCTGAATTGCAGAATCTAATTAAGGTTGGAAGAGAACTCTAGAGAAGATGTGGTCCAAGCCCCTGTTCATAGCAGCGCTGACTTAGATCAAGTTGCTTGGAGCCTTGTCCAGAGAACATCTCCATCCTTGGAGGTCACACAACCTCTCCTGGTTTACATCTTCATGGTAAAATCTGTTTTCCTAGTGTCCATCTGGCATTTGTTGTGACTTAAGTCCACTGCATCTCAACCTACTGCTGCACACTGAGGGCTAAATATCCAGAAATAAGGTTATACAGTTTTAACTGCACTCTGTAAAACCTCACTCTAATGGGCATGTGAGAAGTGTATCACTGGGGGAAAGAGGGAAACCTGCACAGCGCAACTTCTCCCTTCCCATTGAAAACTTTCTGACTAGGCATGCTTTATTCTGATGAAAATCAACTACAAAAATTCACCCCTTGTCAAAATATCACACTAGTCTCTCCTTTCTGAAGTCTTCCTTTCTCCTTCTCTTTCAAATACACAATTCAAGGTCACAGAAGAAAATATATAACCAGTTGGTACATACCATTATAGCAATGTAGTGCCTATAGGGCAAAGGAAGGGGCCCATCCATGCGCAGCATGTAGAACTGGCTGCGCAGGAAAGACTCCAGGTACTGAGTATGGATGCTCATGACCTGTGTGATGTTGTCCAGGCGACCAGACGTAGAATATTCTTCCACGAGAAGATTCGTACGTTCATCCAAACCATTTGCTTGCATAACCTTGAAAACGAGATGGAAGAACTTAATAGAGAAAGAGATTTTCTCTAGTTTTGGACCTGCAGAGAAACATAGTGCACTATGAAAGGTTTACTTGTATACCAACTTAAAGGCAATTCTGGAGACCCAGACATATGCTTGTAAATATACACGCTTGCATGCATGCAAATATGCAGAGATGCTACTTGTATGCTAAGAACTGAACAACACTCTACACTATACCTCTGTTATTTTCATATGTTTCTACAAAACCCAAAAGCCATTTTCTGTAGATCTTTCCAAAACAGCTTAACTTGCACATGGTTAATGTCAAACCTGTACAGAGAGCTGGAAGTAAGCAAGAACTAAATGGAAAGCCAAGTCTTTATGGAAGTCAGGCTGTACAGACACACACCACCCCAGCATTCAACCCTAAAACCAATTTCAAAATTAATGGAGAGGAACTGGGCTATGTAACCAAATTACAGAAACAGCCCTGGCAATCTACCCCTCCTGTGCCTGTATAATTGAAGAAGAGATCAAATGCTAATTTGTCCATAACATTCAAGTATTATTTAGAATAGGAATTTAATGCTTTCTTTAAACAAAAGCTGTTCTTTAATTATTCCAACCAATCCAAACCTTGGGCACGAGATGAAATGAAACAGCAAAAGAGCAAGTAGCTCTTCCACTGCAAGCCCTGACACAGTATTAGTGCTATTACTCAGTGTTCATCACCAAGAACAGCCATTCTCAACATGTTCATCACTGAAGTTACAAGCACAAGAAGAGAATACCCAGTATTTATTCTGAAACAGCACAGTATTAAACTAACCAGCTTACTATTGCACACACCATGAGATGAGACGTTTTAGCTGGTTTCCTGCACATGAAGAAACAAAGTGCCTAAAGCCAAGAAGACATAATGCTTTTGCTGAAATATTCTAGTTATATTTTCCTTCTTTATGATGGGCAGATGAATGGACCGTGTCTCAAATATTTTCCCATTATATCTTATATAGAAGTTATGCACAAAGAAACATAAGAAACATACCACCTTCTTCATTTCTCACTGTTTTAGCAGCCTGGTTTAATCTGTGGTCCCAGAAAGAAAGGGAGGAAGCAGCTATGCACTTAGGCAGCTCCATCATTTAGCTGCTCACTATGGCAGCTTTTCTTTGTTCTGTATCCAAAATGATTCCTCCTCAGCTTTCCTTAAGAATTTTTTTACCACTGGAAATCTATTCACATGAGAGATCACTTTATCTCACTACTGTACATCCCTTGCTCCACTCCAAGGACTCCTCCTCCTTCTTCAGCAAGTGTATCTCCCATGTATTTAAGAGATCTTTGTCTCATTTAGTAGTTTCTTGGGGAAATCATAGTTTTAGTGTCCATGGTAAGGTTTCTACTCTCCTGCAGCTTGCCAGGAGTTTTCCTTGTAACAGTAGAAGTTATGAAGAAGGAATTTTGATGACAAAATTGAATAATCCTGTAGGACTCCATTGTTGCTATTCAGGTGTAGCAATATGCTGCATTATTGCTTCTGAGATTTATCTCCACCTATATTACTGTCCTTTTCATACTGTGTATATACTTCCTCTGGATTTATTACCATCCATGGATCTACAAACATGTTTTTTTATTCTGGTTGTAAAGCTTTATGGCACTTTAACAGGAACCTTTACAATTAGATTGTTATTGCTCTGTCCATATTCTTTCCATTATGACAATAAAGCAGGCTTTGACACAAGCAGTGTTATAAAGATTTGTGAGATATTCAGTGTGTTACTGATCTCTAACTACATCCTTCCTTTCCACTGTATTACTTCATGCCAGTGAATGGGGGAAAAAGGTATTTCTTTGCTTAACAAACAATATTTCACGTTTGTTTGTGATACTGAATACCTGTTTTTATCCATACAAGTGGAGGTTCCCTCTTTGTACTGGGTAACCACTGGGGTTACTCCTTTCTGAGAGCTACTCAGTGATTCCGCCTGCACCCTTGACTAGTGCCTTCACCAGGTGCATCAGCTGTGAAATAAATCCATTAGCAAGTCTCTCAAAATACATTATTATTTTAACTACAGTTATTTTTCTATTTTCTATATAATTATTGAGTTCTTGAAAAAAAAAAAGTTATTATGAAGTTTTGATTCTCCATTTCATCTCATATTACTTACAAAAGAGAAACCCCCTTCACAAGTTTGGCTGGCTGGAACTCATTCTGCTCCTCTCTTCCCAAGTCTAAAAGACTCTTTCTGACCTCTTTTTCTTTTTGCTTCTATATGTTTTCTTGTTGCCAGCCTTTCCGCTCTGTTTTTCTTTAAATTCAAAACTTGCCAGTGTATAAATGGAGAAAGACTCGGGGAACAGCAGCTATTTCATCATTCAAAATGTCTTTTTGGCCCTTCTAGCATGTGAATTATCTGCTTTAAGAAACTGCTAAAAACAAAAGGTCCTAGGTTTATAGCTGGCCATCCCAAATAATTAACTGATCAATAAGTAAAGACTCTGTGAGGACCAAGATCACACAGAACAGCACCATAGCAAAGTTTCTACTTACTGCAGCAAGCTACAAACCAAGGCTTAAGCTGAATATTAAATCAAGGGCAGAAATCTTGCGTTTGAAGTCAAACCGTACCTTTCAACCGTAAATCCTCTCAGGAACCAGAGTTTTGGTCTGAATTAAGTCATATTTTCAGGTTCTCTCAAACTGAAGGTCAGACACAGCTCTGAGAGCTATATAATCATATTGCTGCATACTGAATAGGGCTCCCCTTAGGCCTGGCATCAAGAGAAGTGACCATCCCCCACGAGAATGGCACAGCCACTCTCTATTCCAGGAGCGCTGGCAAGTGAAACGATGTCAAACGGCACCACTTGTGCGGAAGGACAGGGTGGCTCTTACCCACCGGAGCCTGCTCCACAGAAACCATCACTTTGCTTGCAAAAGAGCTCATCCAAGTACCATGGCCAAGCAGGATCATAAAACTGCCCTTCAGTATTCCCATCTGAAAAGTTGTTGCCACCTGCCCAGCCCAGCTAAACCACAAACTTACTTCATTCTCTGGTATAAAGGCACTTGGTCCTCTTGTCATTGGTGGGGAGACTTGTACTCTTTTTTCCTGCAAAACAGACACATAATTGGGTCAGTGTCAGGAAGAACATACTAATTCGCTTTATCTCATGAGATACGATCTTCAAGGCCTCGATTCGGTTCTCTACCCAAGGCCACTAAGGTGTTTTACAGCCTGCTGAGGAGGTGAAGCCACCACACAAGGTTGGTTAGATCCGGTTTGCAACCTCTGTACTTTGGGCACCAGTTTTGGTAAGAGGGAAAAAACCCAGAAATCTAATCCTGACTGGTTTACAGACCAGCTTGAAGATACATGAACAGCAGCAACAAAACATTCAGCACAATATTAAAAGCAGTCATTTACTGGATTGAATGGAAGTTTGGAAAGTGGAAGGGGAAAAAAGCTATATTCAGGAAGTTATATCAACATCTAATGAGATCCTCAGTGTTGAGAAGAGTGTATCACCTTGAGTGCCAGATATTGGCATGAAAATCACAGGCTGTGCAAACCCCAAGGCCCAATTAAAGACTTCTCCTAGGAACCTGCTGAAACAGCTGTCTTCCTTAGCTGCTAAGACCAGAACCTCACACACAGCACAAGCCTTGGTGTGCAAACCCCAGCTAGAAGTCATGAATGCCCGTGAGAATGATGTATTTAGCACAGAACAGGCTGACAGCATAGCAAGGGCCAGAGGACTTCTTCGATCTATTAGTGGTAAAAAAATGAACTAAGATAAACTGTGGAGGTTTTCATAGTGTGCTGGAGAGGTGAAGGGGACCTGGGGAGGCCGCCTGCTCAACTGGTTCACCAGGGGCAGGACCTGCACCCTCCACATCCTTTCTGACCAATGTTGGCCCAACCTCCTCTGAAAGAGGTTCTTCTGTCTCCCTCGGTCATTTATTTCAGTGACTAACTCCTTGGATCGTTGGAAGGTTTTCCTAATGTCCTTCCTGAATTTCCCTTGCAGTAATTTAAAGCAGTTGCTTCTTGTCTTTTCCTCTTTTCCTCTTTATGGTTATATTCCACCTGTCTGGGAATTATGGCTGCACACTTTCTCAAGTTCCTAATTGCACTGCAACATTGGTGACTCTTAATAAGTTATCCATCAACAGCAGTATCGGACTTGCATGCTAAATATTTCATGCCCCTAATGCAAAAGTCCAAGGTTTTCCATAACAAATGGCCCTTAAATACAACTACTGAAGGGGGCTTAAGCTTAACTGCCATGCGCACGAACAGCAGCGCTCGTCCCAGAAGGAGCATGCCACTGATTTCCACACAGGAAAATGAAGCCACTGGAGCTGCGTAACTATTGTCCTCATCTTTAAAAACATCCTGTCCTTTCTAAATTAGATTATGAAAAAACATGCAAAAAATCAGCAGTGACTATTCAGGAAAGATGTTCCAAAGCAAACTCTTGCAGGACAATTACATTTGTGACTTTGTAATAATGAACTGCTAAAAGATGCAGAAATGAGCTGGATCTACTGTATGAAGCCCAGCAGCCAGAAGACAGTTTACTGCAATCGCTGCCTGCTGTCACAGCCCCCAAATCCCATAAAATACTTATGTTTCAAATGTACTCAGTCTGAGATAAGAAGACAGTGTGTAGAGAGAGAGCAGGTATCTATACATGTAACTCCTTCCTCACATAGCTACACAAGGCAGAGGAAGACAACTTCTAGCTTGAAATATGCAATCGTGACAGCAGCCAGTCATTCCTGCCAACATTAAAACCAAGAAATGCTTTCCATGATTACTATTAAGGTTGCACTTTACGTGTTTTATGAAGTTTAAAATCTTCATTTCATACTGAATAGCCTGGAGGAAGCAGCTTGCACGAATGAGACAACTTGGATAGCTGCAGACTGCCAGCTCTTGCTGGAGCACAGGTCCAAACCAGAGCTGAATCATTGCCTTCCCCATCTTGCTCTCTGACCTATACCCTGCTGCTTCAGGCTCTGCAAAGAAAACCCCAAAGCCAGACCAGGGCAAAAAAGTGCATGCATACATTTCTAGCAGGAGCTGGGCTCCATTCTGCTCTTTCCCCATTCAATGTGACTGATACTGACCCTGCAGATAAGCTACTGCTGAGAAGGAAAGGAGGAAATGGTACTTGCGTGGATGAACATAGGCAAGTATCTCCAATTCCTGTGAACGATGACAGAAAGCCCAGTCAGACATGAAAAATGAGGTGTGTTAAATATACTATAAAAATGACAAAGCCCAGCTCCTTTTGGGTGGTGGCAGTTCTAAAAAACACAAGCCTGGAAAAAAGCAGGCAAAGCACTGAAACAGAACACTCGAAGTTCTAAACATGGTAATTGAAGTTGGTGAGTCTAATCACAGCACACTTCCAGAGAGCTGTTTTATTCTACTTTAGAAGTGTATACGCTTCCCTTCCATCAACACGAAGGATTATTTTGCCTTCATGCCAAAGCCTTTATTTTATTAAAACTGGTTAAAAGAAACTTGTCAGAAGAAAAAGAGCAAATGTAATCTGGTTGCACAAGTTCTCAGGATGCTATTAATAAAAACATGGGAAGTTTGCAAGCATTAGGAATGATAACGCCGGCTTTGTTGAGCTGTAGATAAGAACCACTGTTTCTGGGCACGCTTTATCTAAAGCAGTGATTTAAGGCCTACATAAGAACCCAAATATGAAAAAGTATGTATGGGAATTAGGAAGCAACATGGCAGATATATGGTCCTTTGTGGAGAAAGTTCTTGCAAAGCTGCTTCCTTCCCAAGAGAGCAGGTTTGTTTTCCTGTCCAACGAGTCTTTGCAGGTTGCACTACCTACCACCAAGTCAGTCAGGGTCCCAAATATCTAATTTGAAATCAGATCTTATGCTAAGTGGCTGAAGCAAGAAACGGGTTGCTCAGCAACTAAAATGCTGATTATTAGCCATCTTCTGCTTCACGTTCCTCCAGAAACACATTGCTGGAGTATAAGCAAGTTACTTTGAAAGGTATGCAGCCAATTCCATTTACATTAAGACTACTGCCTTTTTGGGAGGTGCTTCTTTGGAAGGAAAAAGATGATGAAGAGCTTCAAAGATAAGCAGGGAAAACTGAGCAGGTTATTGGGAGGAGGGGAAGCAAGAACCTAGAAGCAGGTTTTGCAGTAGCACACTGCAGTGATGCACAGCAGAATGACACCTTTGCAGACCACAGAAGAGCTGCTGCAGGAATCCATGCAGAATCAGCTCTGAGCACGCTTCACCAGTGACTTGCTTTCTGTCCTTAAGCTGCAATTGCAGTGGTATCAGGAGCTTTCACAGGAATGTTAATGGTGACAAAGTAGAAGCATTTCCCATTCACATGTCTATAATTTGCAAGGAGCACCTCCATCCTTAGGAGAGTTCTGCCCAAACCCCAGAGAGCCAAAAGCTGCCTCTTGCCACCTCAGGGTTTTATATTTAGCTGTGGAACTGACCGCACACCCTCTCTGCAGAGCCAAGAGTCTGCAGGCACTGGGACATGGCACCTGCATCCCAAATAGCTGCCGGGCTGCTGCAGCAAAGGGATGCCAGAGCCACTTGGCTATGAAGCCCAAGCGGGAGCAATCAAGAGCTGGTGCTGGGACAGCATGGTGGCTTTCCTCAAGAGCCTGCAGCAAAAGAAATTACTCTTCTTCCTCTTCACTATCACATGAGTCACCATGTCATCAGGTTTTAAAGAAATGGCTATTTTTAGTGAGCTGTAAAAGGAGGCAGTTTGATGAGAGAATAGAGCCACTCACTGGCAGGGCTGATGGAATAGCTGGTTTAGGAAGTGCTTCTTGAACACCCATGAACACAAAGCAGAGGAGAGATGCAAGTGGTTGAACTGATGAGGGTGTATGGCAGCCTTTAACACATGTGGCACATAAAAACTAATTCATCCTGAGGTCAGTATCAAGGTGGTCATGCTGTGACTTTGGGGGTGTGTGTGTAAAACACTGGGAAGAAACATTTTGCACCCCAAGAGGGAATTTGTGAGCCATGGCAATGCTTCCCTGTGAAATCTCAGAGTGCTGAAAGTGAATGGGCAACACCCACAAAGGGGCTCAGAGCCACCACTCTGACTAAATCTGCCACCACCACAGAGACATCAGGATAATAAACAGCACTGGATCACATATAAAGCCTAAGTGCATCCCAAAATTAGCTGCTTCTGAGGAACAAACTCTTTTTCCCAAACAAACAGGACTTTTTTTTTTTTTTTTTTGGGGGGGGGGGGCGA
>JAOEHY010004836.1:0-21142 GCA_025447955.1 Psilopsiagon aurifrons
AAAAAATCCACACAAAGCCAACCAAACAAAAACCCCAAATGCCACAACTAAACCTCTATTTATTATTTTATACATAGTAAACACTTTCTAGAAAACCATATATTAGTTACTTGGTTCCAAAAGTGACAGGCTTCACTGAAAGTTAAAAATAAATGATAGCACTTTCCTATCAACCTTTTTAATCCTTTATAATAATTGTCTAATCCCTTTGGCTAACTGTAGGATTTTAATACAGGTTTTTTTCTCTCTTCTCAAATTTCTCAAGTTGAGAGATGATACTCTTGAGTTTTACTCAGATCACTGATCAGTGATCTTTTAACAGAAAACTGTTGTAGGAGAGTGAAGCAGAATGGTCTTATCTAGTTTGGACTCTGTAAAGTTTAGAAATTGCTTTTACCATGACAATTTGGATAGCTTTCAGTAATGACTGATCTGGGAATTTTGCTGGAACATAAGTCAAGTTTTGCTAGTTACTTGAAATAGAAAAATAAAAACTAATGAACAAGCATCTTCTGAAAGATGTTGCTGATTGCTTTGACCTCATAAAATTTGTTTTGTTTTTCAGATTTTGGCTCACTCTTTGATCTGGAACATGACTTGCCAGATGAACTGATCAGCTCCACAGAACTGGGACTCACCAATGGTGGTGACATTAATCAGCTGCAGACCAGCCTTGGCCTGGCACAAGATGCTGCCTCTAAACACAAGCAGCTGTCTGAACTTTTACGGGCTGGTAGCTCCCCAAATCTCAATATGGGAGTAGGTGGCCCTGGCCAAGGCATGGCCAGTCAAACCCAACAAAATAGTCCTGGAATGGGAATGCTAAACAGCATGGTGAAAAGCCCCATGGCACAGGCTGGGTTGACTTCTCCCAGTATGGCAATGGGTGCAAGTGGACCAAACCAGGGTCCTTCAGCCCAATCCACAGCAGGAATGATGCCGACAGTAAACAGTCCAGTTAACCAGCCTGGCATGGGAATGAACACAGGGATGAATGCTGGCATGAATCCTGGGATGTTGGCAGCTGGCAACGGACAGGGAATGATGCAGGGGCAAGTCATGAACGGTTCAATTGGAGCAGGCAGAGGTAGACCTAATATGCCATACCCAAACCCAGGAATGGGTAGTCCTGGTAACCTGTTGGCCGAGACACTGCAACAAGGCTCTCCACAGATGGGAGGACAGGCTGGACTGAGGGGGCCACAGCCTGGAGCTATGAACAAGGTAAGACAAGCTAAACTTGACTTTATTACCTTCCTTCATTTTATTACCTTCCTTCTTGTTGCTGACTTTGGTAAGATTTATTCCTCTGCAGTATGGGTTCTATAGAATAGGACTTTTTTTCTTTTAAGAGTCCTGGATCATGTGGTAAATAGTTTATATGCTGCTAAAGTGGAATTCGGAACAGTGATGGGAGGCAAAAATTGAGTCTTTCACAACTAGTAAGACTATTGCCAGATTAAAAAGTCTATTGTAGAAATCTTATGGCAGTATAGTTTATCAGCAACACTGTAAAGTAACATGGTTATATTTTATTCTGTTTTATGCATCATCCACAAATGTACTTTCCTATCTAATGTGATCCTGATATTGAGTGTGATGGGAATTCATCAGGACCTTTTAGATATGGTCTTGCTCTTCTCTTTGTGACATTTAGTGAGAGTATGTGTTGTCTGAAATCGGCTGAATGTATATGCTGTAGCAGATGCTGAGAGGCACTTTCATTTTTGAATAGATGTCACATACTGTATGTGCTAAAACACATACTTTGGCCTTTTAAGAAATACATATGTGTGTTGAGGATGGAGAATGAATGCTTGAGTAGACACCTGAAGACAAATGTTGGGTCTATGAAAGACTGTTAAAACAACTTAGTTCTAGTTTTAAACTTTAAAAAGGCTTTGTCTATGGGAGAGTAAACCAGTAAGCTGGAGTAAAAAAATCTTTTTTTATACTGGAGAAGGAAATGTCCTTACGGGGTTTAGGCGATGGGAAAAAGCTGCTGTCATGAGTCACTGAGAAGCCAAGAGAAGACCTAGTGGTTTAAGTGGCTAGGAGGTGTCTGTGCTGAATTTTTGTCATGCACAGTTAGTTGGGTTTTTTTTTAGTGTAGGGAGCCACTTGAGTATGTATTCTCCAGTTTTCAGTGTTTTGATCGAAAGCCTAGAAAATACTTTAATGTTTCAGTTCACTTTAGGGGTGGATATTTTGCTTCTTGGCTAATGAGGGGGCAGTTTTTTCCAGCATGCTTTGCAGTACCTGGATGGATCTATATTGAAGTGCCTGAAGTCCATTTGAAGGACTTGGAATGATAAGTAACACAGTCTTTTAATGTATTTGAAATGTAAATGAAAATTATGCTGTTATTAATGGGTTTGATACACTTTAATGTAGTAAACTGTCCTGTGAGTGCTATTAATTATAAAGTTCTTGAGCTGTTTGCTGAAGCTCAGTGTGCTAGTGGTTCTGATAGGTATCTACATGTATGTGTCTAGTAATGTGTGACCTGGTCATGTTAGATATTTTTGCCTGATAGGAAAGTTGTTGCAAAGCTTCATTGCTACAGTAGCGAATTTATATGCAGTTTGCTGTGGAAAGAAATATGTAACTACTTAGAAGTATTCTTGTATTGGAATGACATGGTATTTCATTCATTATTCCTTGGCTGTAAAAAAAAAGTAAATTTACTTTGATCCTCAGAAAGCTGTGTTCAGAGGTCAAAAATTGATGTACTGAGTGAAATGCAACTTCTTAACCCTCACTTACCAGAGCTCTAGGGCTATGCACTGTAATCGCATTTAGCTAGGAGAATTAAAAGAAGAACACAAAATCAATCGCTTGGTTGATGTAGCCCAAAGTTAAATTGTCTTCTTTGCTTACTTAAATTCTGAAATGTGTTGTACATCAAACGTAAGAACACTTTGTGACTTTGGGAATATTCAGACCAAAGCTTCTGGGTTTTAGTCTGCAGTCCCAGACTGGTTAAAATACTTCAGAGTACTTTAATTGTTGATTAAAAAAGCCTGGCAACTTTGAGTGCGGTGGGTATAGCCCTTGCACAGGAGTTGAAACTGCCGGATGAGAGAGAACAGTCTGAAATGGAGGCTGAAATTCCAGAATGTCTTCAATTGGTTTGGTTGTTGGCAGGGAGCCTGTGTTTCACTTCATGCGCTGGAGTTAGCAAAATCTGACAACAGTCATGTCCGACTGTTTTCTCTCTCTACCCATCTGCTTTTGTGTTTACCCACCTACAAATCTTCAAAAAGTAGATGAAAACGGAGGACCCTCAGCAATTGTTTTTAAAAGCTGCTTTTTTTTTAATTGATAATTTTAGTGCTGTGTTGCTGTTAATGTAGGAGTTTGTGTAATAACTTCTGTAGGTTTCCTTCATCACTGCAAAAAATGTGCATTATCCAGGAGCTGTCCTTCAATGGAAGGAGAAAAAAAGCCAGACCAAACACTTTGGTTGTGTTGAGCTTCATCATGTTACCTTGCCAAAGTCAGCCCCTTTAGGTGATGGGGGGGAATGTTGCCTCTGGGAGTTCCATCTCAGAAAAATGGTGTGTTGTCTACAATGGTTTGTACTGAGGAATAGCTTAGGTTTCCTGTGCTGTGAACTATTTGGGAGGGAAGATGTTATACTCCTTTAACAGTAAAGATGAGTTTGTGACAAATGGTTTGTCAATTTGAAAAGCAAAATTGGTTACATTTCTGCTTTGTTGTGTTGTTGTATGGAATTATTGAAGTGTATTCTTCCTCTCCTCCCAAAACATGGGCTGGCAACAGTGGAACACCTGCTTTACATATTACCTACTTACTTCCAAACTTTTCTAGGTGTGTGGCTACTTTTTAGGACTTGAAATCCCAAATGTCAATGTAAATGATTGATTTAGAGTCACCTGGTATACATAAAATTGTACTGTGAAAATGTGGCTTACATCCTGTGGCTTAATGCTGTAGCTTTTTATATGCTGGAAGCAGCCACTGACATACTACGAAGCAATTCTGTCTGCATGCTGTCTCTGTGTCAGTTGCACGAGACTGTTGAGGAACTAATCCAAGCTTGAAACTCAGATGGTCATTTAAAAAGAAAAGATCAATTTGCATTGTTTTTCTGGTGCAGTTTGTGTTCCTCAGTACGGAAGTTGATGCTGATATTAGGGAGGGGTCATCTTAAAGGAATTGAAGTTGCCAGTCAGAGGAGGTGTGGACCTTGCTTTTGTGACAGTACCAGCTTAAAAATGCCTGTGGAAGTGTAGTCTGAAAGGAACTGAGAAGTTTGGAAGCGAAAGGAATTGTCATCAGTTTTGCTTGCTTGAATAGCTTTTCATTTTCTATGCTAGGCTGGGAGCAAGTTAGGAGCGTGGCAGATTTGCCTATTACTCTTAAAATGGAAGCTTGGAATTTGTTTGTAAAGCCTTGATTCTTTCAGTGTTTAAGCATTTTGGGGGCTTTTTGTTTCACTAGATAGCTTTACAACTTGGATTAATTGAAAAGTAAACAACAAATGCAAGATCTGTATTAGGTTGAGAAGAAATTCACGTTTCCTGTTTTGAACCATTGTTCATTTGCAATTTTATCTGCTTAAGTTTGTTGTTCCACTGGGTTATGAGTGTCCAGTTGCAGTCTTATTGTCCAGCCTCTTATTAGGGGAGGAGAGTATTTTGTGTTAGCATTTCTGTATTAGCAGTGCTCTATCACAAAGTGACCAAGTGACCTGCCCTTCAGGTCACTGAGTTTTCATCTTCCACTGATTCAAGGAATACTGCCTTACTCAAGTAATGAAATGGATATGAAGGCAGTTTAGATTAGTAAGAGCATTTCTACTACCTCTGATATGTATTTCACTCCCATGTGAAATTAGATGAAATGTTTAGAGTTCACATAGTAATTTGTCATTTGGTTTACTATTGGGGTATATACAGACTTCAGTTGTAATTGATACACTTGTTTTTATTGGTTTAATCTCTCTTAAATAATGTTCAAGGCCAGGTTGGACAGAGCCTCAGGCGATGTGGTCTAGTGTTAGGCATCCCTGCCCATGGCAGGAGAGTTGGAGCTGCATGATCTTAAGGTCCTTTCCAACTCAAACCATTCTATGATTCTTAAAAGAGTTAATATCAGTATTATACAAAGACAAATGTAATTCTTCAGAATCTCCATAACTTCCTTTAAGTAAAACAATGAGAAATTTCAGAATAAAGTTCTGTTCAAAGCTGCACTGAGACTGAAGATGATGTCACTCTCAAATTGTAAAATTAGATGGTGTTCCATACTGCTAACATATTTAATGTCACATTTTCAGTAGGAGGTCAACGTTCTTGGTTGCCTATTAGCTGTTTGATTCTACAGGTAAAGTTCGTTGTGTGTTCTGGTCTTTTGCTTTTTCTTTTTTGAACCAAGCTGAAAAAATGGAAAATTGCTTACTTGATCCAAGCGTAAGGGAAGAGTATTTGTTTGTGAGGGAGAACTAGAGCAGTAAAGGCATGTATTTGAATCGAAGTTTCTGGGGTGGTTAGGAGTTCTTTGCACAGATGACAGTGAAATAATGCTAGCGTCTTGCAATAGATATCTTAAAACATTATGCAGTCAGGTGCAAAGAAGAGCAATAGCAGTCATTGGAAAGAACACAATGGATACCACTAGCAAAATTTTGTTGTTATGCCTAGTCCAGCAATACTTTACTAGTCAGTAGAATGGCGCTGTGGTGTACCATAAATTCTTGGTTTTAAAAAGCCACCTGGAATTTACTAAAACTAACTTTCCTGATTCCAGCTTATACTTGTGAATGTGTTTAATCTGGAAAGATACTAGATGCTATCAGTATGGTCTTAAACTAGTGCATGCACTGCAGTTACCCTGAGAGACATACGTAGTTGATACTGCAAATGTTGGCTGATTTGAAAGAATGTTACTAAAACTGATACTACTTCTTCACTTCTCCATGCTTACATTTATCTCTGCATATCTTAAAACTGGTCATTGTTCAGTACTACTGCTGATATCTAGTTGTCTTTCGGATCCTAGACTGTCAATGAAGCAATTATTTTTATAGAGAAGGAGTAGAATATATTTAATGTGTATGTGTGTAGCTGTAACAGGTATTTCTCCTCAATTTGTACTCAATGGTATTGAAAGTAGAATGGCAATCAGAGTTAGTTACTTGACCTTCCAAACTGAAGATGCTTGCGTTTCATGGTACTGGAGCAAAACTTCAGGGAATTTCTTCAGCCTTTGTAGTTGCTTTTCTCAGATGGAGGGAAGTGTCTGAACGGCCCTATCTGATGCTGCCTGTGCTTGTGAACTAGGATGTTTCCTGAACTTGTGTTGTTTATGCCCTTTATGTGGTGGAAGGTGTGTGCACCCATACCTTCCACCTGATAATGATAGCCTGTGCTTCCATTGGAGGCAGGGAAGTCAAGTTGTTTTCCACCGTATATAGAAGGTATTACCATTTGAGGTTACCTTTGCCATCTCTTAGCCATGCGTTATCATATTTTTGTAGTTTTCCTTGTTTCCTCTTCTTTACTGTGCTGTGGATTTCTGTCTGCTCTTCCTGTGTCTAAATATTTTCATATGTGCTGAAAGTAAGTTGATGCTATGAGGAGAAGAAAATCAACAGATGGGATGGATAAAAAGAGAAATGGGAAGAGCAATGGAAGGAGGTGGCCAGGAAGGAGTGTGTGGAGGTTGCACTCACTGACTTCTAGCTATGATTCAGTCATGTACTTTTTTGCATGGTGTTGCAGTTGAAGCCTTGTATTTATCTCATGTAATGGGATACATTTACATCATAAATGTGATAATTTATCACATTTCTTTGGCTGGTTCTTCTGCACTTAATTGTTTATCTGCCCCTCACTCTCAATAGATCATGAATGCAATGATGAACTATGTCAGTCTGTTTGTTTCCTACTGATAAAATTATACAGGGTTATTTTTATCTTCAGTAGTCATGAGGCCATCCATATCTTCCTGTTTGGTGTTTTCTTTTATCCATATGTCTCAGCATATCACAGGAAATGACATGAATGTATGTTTCTGCTTCTTGTGCCAGGGTCACAAGGCCACCTTGTGCCAGGTGAAGTACCTCACACATGACCCTTCACTCAGTCTAGAGTTGCTTGCAGGTTGTTGGTGTCAGGTCAGTGGGTCTGTGATAGCAAGACTGGGAGGCATTGCCATCAGGTTCTGCTGTGGATCTGGCAGGTGTCTGTTTCACCTGGACCAAGAATGACTGCTGATTTGTTCCAAGAGGCCTGGAGACATTTGGTTTTCAGCATCCTTCTCAGATGTTGCTTGAGTCTGTGGCTTTCAGAGTCAGTTTGGCACGTTTACCCTCCAACCTGGCCTATGCTTCTCTGGTCTTTGCCTCTCCTGTAAGACTGAGACAGAACTGAGGGTTACCTCTGTCAGGAGCAGCTGAGCTGGTCATGTAGTCTGCTGCTAGGTCCCTGGGTACAGCAGAGTGGAGAAAGTCCCCTTGGTGGGGTGGATGATGGTTCTCAGCCCTTGGGAGAGTGGAGCCCTGTGTTTCTGCAACGGAGACAGCCTTGTTTGAAGGGTTGTTTTTTTACCCCAAACAGTTCCAATGGCTCATGCTTAAGAAAATACTGTAACTTTTTGCTGGGCCAACTTGATTAGTACATTTGAAAAAACTAGCTGCTTCACGTGGAGCTTGTGTCTGACTGTGTGGCAGATACAAAAGTTGATTGGCGTGGTTAAGCCTCATCCCTGAAATTCATTAGAAAAGGTCTGTTATGAGTGACATGGTAAAGGTGCCTTTTTTTTAAGTCTGGGTTTAGGGTTCTCCCCCTAACAGCCAGGACAGAGCTAGCTCTTCAGGCTGCAGCTATTCTGAATCCTTTCTTATCAATATGTGAAGTCCCCACAGTTGTCTGAGTTGGGCATCTTAGTTTCTCGCTGTGCCGCCAGGGTGTGAAAACGCACCTTAAGCCTTCAATTCTGAATTATTTGGTTAGGGTTTTTCGGGGGCTGATAGCAGTGTAACTTGCAGAGGCTATGAGAGCAGTGTTAGTCATGGCCAGCATAGTCTTTGCTTCAGGTTACTCTCAGGTGTCAGCTAACTTTGGGAGCTGTGATTGCTAATGAACTTGAAAACTTTCTTAGAAGTTTCTGGGTTTGGGGATATACCTGTTTTCAGAACCCTTTCTGGAGCCAAAGGGATCCAGGCTATCTTACAGGAAAGCAGACCTTGTCTTAAGGAAATGATTCCCATGGTTAGTCCTTAATTAAATCTGACCAACTGCTGGTCAATTTGAGGCAGCAGTGACAATGGGGAAGAGTCCTGAAAGTGTAGTTCCTCTTAGTTTTCTGAGGGAGAAGCAGGAAGAGTTTGAGTCTTACCTGTCCTCTTCTTGACAGCAGCTGCCTCATTGGTCACCCTCTGTGTATTCATTGCAGTTGAGACACAGCACGGGTAGTGCCAAAGGAGACAGAGGAAAGGAAGGAGGCTTTTTTGGTTCTGGCTAATCATTGCAGTTTATCTTCCATGTGTGGAGATTCTTTGCTTTGCTTTCTAATGAGTTACTGCTCTGTGATTATTGTTCTTCCATGTTTGTGGAAGAGAGGTACTGTTCTCCAGGGAATTCATTTGTACATATCGAATGTCTAAAGTGGCACGCTCTTCACTGAACTTTGTTTTCCTATAGCTTGGATTTGATTCTGCTTTACTTTGTAAATGCAAATTGAAGGCAACTGTTAGAGTGGATTGGCAGATGTTACAACCTGAAAAAGTGTTTGACTAATCACAGGTAATTGCTGGGCATGTATATTACTTCTCTGTGATAAGGAGAAGGTTCAGGAGAAGAAACAAGGTGTTTCTACTGGGGGCGGATGCTTTGAGAATAAATGTAGGACTGATTGGAAGCAAACCTACCATAGGAGCTTGTATACTTTTTGAATGCAGAAAAATGCCCAGACTTGAACCAGGAAGTATCAAAGGAGACTGAACATTGTCTAGTCAAATGCTAATGTGAATTGAAACAATGCAGCTCTTTAAAGTGCTTTTGTGCCTTTATTACTATGAGTTATGGCTCTTTGAGGATCCTAGCTGAATAATGGTGAGAACTTGGTTAATCTTAACAAAGATAACCCTGTTTCCTGATCTTCTGTGGCTAGTTGTTTTGGTCCTAGAAGGCCCGTTGAATATACATAGTTTGTATGATACAGGAATCTACATCCCCTATGGATGAATGGTTCAGTAGATTTGTTTTGTTTGGCAACAAACATCTCCTTTTGACCTCTAGTACTACTCACTGCAAATGAGTTCCTGTGACTGTGTGGTTTTACCTATGCCTATGGTATATTCTTAAATAGAAAAAGATTGTATACAGGCACGCATTGTTACAGCTGACTGGAGAGGAGCTGTGGGAGTGCTGACAGCTGGGTGGGATGTTCTGGGGGATAAACCTTGCTGATATGAATGAAGGTGATATTTGTCTTCATGTGGAGGTGCTGGGAGCACAGAAATTCTCTCAGACTTGTGAGGTACATAGCCCGTGGAAAAAATCTGTGGTTGGGAAAGCTGAAATGAGAAATCTGTTGCACAAAATCTTTATAAAAAGAAATAATCAGGCTGATTAGGCCAGAATGACCTTAAAGTTTGGTAAGTTGGCTTCACTGTCTTTACAGGAGCTGTCTGGTTGAGAAGTTTATGTTGTGTAATGGGTTAAATACCTGCACATGGAGGAGCAGGGAAGCATGTGCATCAGTATTTCATTGGAGCTGATTCATGGCTGTGATCCCTCTTGCTTCTCTGAAGTGTTCATTTGCTTTCCGCATTGTGAATTTAAGCTGTCTTACTTGAACATTTTACCATTTTAATTCCTAGATGGGAATGATGAGCAATCCCAGCCCTTACGGCCAGCCATATAGTCAGAATACTGGACAGCAGCTTGGAGCCAGTGGACTTGGGCCTCAGATGCAGAATAAAGCTGCACTGCAGAATAGCTTACCACAGTTTCCAATGGACAAGAAGCCAGTTCCTGGGGCAGGAATCCCTAACATGGTAAGTAGGATGAAAGATGTCTCCAGAAAATGTTGTAGTAAACTTAAAATGGAGCAATATGCTCTGCTGTTGCCATGTTATAAGTTTTTGCAGCTGTCATACCCAGTGTGAATGTGTGCTATGAATCCATCCGTAATGCATTTGCTTAACTCTAAAAAGACTGATCTGAAGGAGAAAGCTGAGTTGTACTTTCTCTTTTGGAGAAGCTGGAACTCCATTCTTTGCCCTTCAAACCCTGTTAGCAGAGAAAATGAAATTAAGCTCCTTGTCTGAAGTGAGATTTGCCACCTGTTTGGGCACCTCTGCTCTCTTCTTCCGTCCCTTCTCTTGAAGCTGCTCTGTTGGGCCCCTTCTCAGTGTAGCTTTATTTTGAGGCTTGTTTTGCTGTTGGTACTCTCTGATTTTTTTGGTGAGAGAAGTATCCCTTCTCAAACAGAACTGATAGTGCTTAGAAGCCCCAGTTGTGTGTTCATTTCTGTTCTGAATTACACAGACACAAACAGTCCTGGTGCTGGATGTTCCTTGGCAGTTGTTGCTGTAGTAGCCCTGTCCCTCCCCTTTTCCCCTCACACTGTATTGAAGCAGAGCTTAAGGAAGGGAAAAGAGGAAGTGGGAAAAGTGCATGGCAAATAGTGGATGGTGCAAGCTTAAAAATGGCAGGCCTGAACATTAGATTCCCTAGCTTGAGCATAATGCTCGTGGCTGATTGGCTCATTTTAGAAGCTTAAATTGGTTAGGGGTATATGCAACATGTCCTCCCTTTTTGTCCCCTACATACATGTTGGTTTTTTTTCTAATTTGGGAAACAAATTCACATTTATAAATACAGCTTATGTTTCTTCTTGCTTCAGATTCTATGCCCACCCTCTCTCCATCCCATCCCCTCCTCTGGGAGGCTTAGTCTCGATTTTTAAGTGTTGCTGAAAAAACATTTCCAGGTAACTTGTACCTTGGAATTAAAGAGCTCAATCCTATGAGTTTAATTTTATTACTTATTTTTTTTGGTGTTGAGCATGAAACATTGGAAGTCTCCAAACGAGTTGGTTATATGAACCAATAAAACAGCAGCCAAAATTTGCTGTTCAGACCCCAGCTGAACCCAGGAGTGAGAAGTTGCTGCTATCTCAGTTATCGTTTAGAATGACGGGCTGCAAACAAGGCAGGTAGGGTCATATCAGAACACACAGAAACCCTGAGGGGACTGAGTAATTGGTAAAGTCTCCTTGTAAAAGGAAGGGTTAATACTACTGCTGAAATGCTGTGGGAGAACTGGGGCTTAAAAATGCAAGTAGTTGAGCTCTAAAAATCTGGGTATCTCCAGAAGCATCCTCTAAAACCCTCTGTGAAGAGACTGTTAAAAACTGAAAGCTGTTGAACTGAAGTGATACATGCAACACAGAGTCCCCCAGCCTCTGTTCTTTGCAAAGTACTCCTCAAATATCTCCTGGAAGAAATACAGAGAAGTCTGAAGAAGTAAACAGAAGTAGCACTAGATGTTGCCATACTTGACATTAGTTCTGTGGCGTGTATATTATCTGAAGTTGTGCTTCATCTCTAGCGGAGTCTAGGAGGGTACTTATTTTGAATGCCTGCATACAAATTTTCTGATGGGAAAAGGTTCCCAGAACTTCCCCTTCATTCTCCTTTTCTAAGAACAGTCAAATTGAGGCACCTTATACTGAAAGAAAGGGAAAACTCTTTTTACCCTAAAAGGTGCCTTCTTCCCTTAATGCAGGAACTGTGGATGCAACTTTTTAGCCTCCAAAATGAGACGGAGGTTTGAGGTCTCAGTGCTATTAATATTTTCTGGTTGGTCTAGCACCGCAAATTAACCTGTCAGCGTATGCAAACTTCTGCTACTCTTTGATAAGGCAAGAGGTAGGACTAGGAGGAGAGAATTGCCAGGACTTTTGCTATGGGGTGTGTATAATGAGTCATCCAGAGCTACAGATAGGTGGGCTATTCCCTTAATTGCAGAATGTGGTAGCTGTTTCTCTGCTTCAGTTCTTTTTTTGTTTTTGCTGCTGTTTATTTGTCATTGCTAAATGAATTATTCTCCAAAATAGATTTATTTCTGGGAACTTCCTTTCCATCTCCTCCAGGGCCAGCAGCAAGCTCCTCAAGTTCAGCAAGCTGGGATGGGGCCAGCGGCTTCTCAAGGAATGGGTTCTGGAGCACCAACAGCAGATCCAGAAAAACGGAAACTTATTCAGCAGCAACTAGTTCTCCTCCTGCATGCTCACAAGTGTCAGCGGCGAGAACAGGCCAACGGGGAAGTGCGACAGTGCAACCTCCCTCACTGCCGAACCATGAAGAATGTCCTGAACCATATGACACACTGTCAGGCTGGCAAATCTTGCCAGGGTAAGTGGAGGAATGGTTATACAGATGCAGTTCTCATTTGTAGAATGAGAAGGGCATCTTCTCAAAGGAGATGGGAAACTAGTGGGTGGCTTGGGAAGTACAATTTTCTTTAAGCTATCTCTCCCCTTAAGAATGGAAATCATAAACAACTTCTGAACCTCTGAAGTTCAGGCAAGCTAGAGACAAGAGCACTCGTCTCTAGATTAGGCATAGAGAGAGGAGTGAAGATCTTTTTGCTTAACTCTGTAACTCACTGCAATACCTTTTGGATGCTGCGTGCTGATAAAGGTAGGTGCAAAGCAGCAATCTGCAAGTAGTAGTCTGTTTGTTTCTCTTAAGTGCAGGAGAGAAATTTCAAGCAGTAGCTGGCCAGGAATTAAGCTGCTGCTGGCTCTGTTGAACTCTTAGTCTATCTTAGCAGCTGAGGATAAATGTATAATACCTTTTTGGTAGCCTAGGCTTATTTGGGTTATGCCTATTGGCATCTCAATTGCTTGGTACAGTCTGCCTGATGTATATGGTGGTGGACTTTGAGCTGTAGGCTGGGCTATATGACATAGGTCTTTGAAGTGGGCTTTAGTTGAGCCAATAGTTCTTAAAGAAATCTAGCTACATTTTCAGAGCTGTTTCAAGTAGTACTGTACTGACCTGTGTTGATGTAAATGTGTTTGCTGAGAGAATTAGTTGCTCCCTACCTGGTTTGTATGCGCCATGTGAAGACACTGGTAGTAAAGCTTTTCATAACTCTCTCTTTCTCAGTGGCACATTGTGCATCTTCCCGACAAATTATCTCACACTGGAAGAATTGCACACGACATGACTGTCCTGTATGTTTGCCTCTCAAAAATGCTGGGGACAAAAGAAATCAACAATGTAAGTCTACTGGGGGGTTCCATGTATTGGATAAACCATAAAATGTATATTGGGAATTAAACTTTCTTGCATGCAGGTGGTAGTGGTGATGCTGTTGGTATCTAGGAACATGTAATATGATTTTCCTCTTGCTTTTAGAGTCACAGAATATTTTTCTGTCTGATAGCTAGTGTCTACAGAAGATCTCTAACTTTATTGGATTTTCCTAGCAGGAGAGTGTTAGGGGTGAACAAGTCAAGATCTTTCAATCACATGATTGGCTTTTCACTACCATCTCTTCCAGCTGGCCAGATTCTGGAGACAGATAGGCGTGCATATACACACACTGTTTTGTCCTATCAGCCCTGGTGATGTTTGGTTCTGTCTTCAGCCTTTGTTTGTTTCAGATGTCTCTTCCCCCTTCTCTTTGTTGTCCCTTTAGTCTTCCTGCTGAAATCTTTGGCCTGACTTTTGTCGTTGTGTTACCTATATGGTGGTTTAGTTTGGAGGGTGATTTTTGGTTGGTTTTGTTGTTTGTTTTTTCCTGCCTTCGTGTTCCTTTGGGCTCTTCTCATGATTAATGTGAGCTATTTCTTGTTTTAAGAAAATTAAAAAAAAAAAACCAAACCCAAACAACCAAACCAAACATTACAGTGCCTGGTGAAGAGCTGTATGTACCCTTCTGCCTTTAGCCTCTGTGTCATGGTGTGCTTCTGGTTTCAGTTTGAAGCAGAGGTGTCCTAAATGCTCAAGTAGGATTTCCTCCCAGCAGCTCGAAGGGAAAATAGCATGTTGTTGGAATGGCTGGTTGGGTCAAAACTTATTTCCCTGTTTCATGCCAGGTTTCCAGATCTGGCCTCTGCACGTACCTAGAAGGAGATGGCTTAGTTATCTAGTGTACTCCTTATGTTCTCTTCCTGTTTCTGTGGATGTCTTTGGACTACCTCCTGCTGTCCTTACTCACTTTATACTGGTACATCTCTTCCAGCGCTGCTGGGTGGAGCTGCAGTAGGACTTGCAAATACTGGCTCTGTGGGTGTGGGGCAGCAGACAACACCCAGCATAAACACTACCAGTCAGATAGACCCCAGCTCCATTGAGAGAGCCTACGCAGCACTTGGACTGACCTATCAAGGGAACCAGATGCAGACACAGCCCCAGGCTCAAGTGAAGAATCAGCAACAAGGGCAGACACCCCAGGGTCTGCGCCCTATGAATCCTATGAGTAAGTTTATCTGTATTAAAATACAAACTACAGCCAACTTCCCTGTACTATTATCTGCTGCAGATTTTTTTTAACTTACTAGCTGAATACTGGTAGTTGATTTGCAAAAAGCATGGCTTTGCAATATTTTAGATATGGTATAGTAAGCTGCACAGTGGAACAGAAGGACCAGATATCTTCTCTTGGAGAAGATGTTCTCCAGGAAAAGTATTTTCTTTGGGAAAGATGATTAGAGTTTGGGTGTCCTGTGGATGTACATAACTGTAAATAGCATGGGTAGCTTATTGCAGAATGTCGTGCCTTTTCGGAAGAAAATTGTTCTTACTTGGATTTTGTAAATATTTTTTTATAGACTCGGAGTTTAGCCTCTGCAGTCTCATTGGGTGCTCCTTTAGCACTGATAAGAAAATCCAATGAGATGGGGTTGAAAAGCTCCTGGAAAGTAAAGAGCTGAATCTTAATGTAGAAAGGACAAGTATGGAGAGTGTAGACTTTTGTCTGTTGTTTCATTATTAGGAGAGGGTGGCTAAGGAGGGAATTACAACAGGTAAGAGGAATTACCAGATTTATGTTGTTATTGCCTACATGACAAATAGGGCTGGCTTAGGAGAAACAGCAGGATTTGGTGTGGACTGCAGTGTGAAAAGAAGTAGTCCTAAGTAGATAAAACAAATGGTTGGGTTTGGCCGTTTTAAAAGGGAGAGCTAAGGTGAAGATTGGCAGTTGTCTTCTCCACCAGCTTGCTCTCAAATGGCAAAATGAATTTGGGAAGAAGAAAGTGGCTAAGGGAAGGGGGGCTGGAGGCAGCTTTATGAAAAGGCTGTTAAGCACTTGGTTGTGATACCAGAGGCTTGTATTAGGCTTGATATACTTAATTTCAGTGGATTTTTCTTGTATATAATGTCAAATTTTGTTTGAAATACAGATTCTGGGGGTTTCAGTTGTCCTGAATATGTGTGAAGCTTGGTAATGGCATTCAGGCTACTCTCAACATCATAGAATGGTCTATTCAGGAGCTCCAGGCAGAATTATGCTTCGTTTTTCCCCATCTTTTAAGTCTTAACTGTAGTGTGTTAAGAAAATAGGCTATTTTTTATGGTGATTGAGATTTGCTCCGATTCAGAAAAACGTATTTTGATACGTAACAAATTACTAGAGTTTTTTCCTGCAAAGGATTTTCAGGTTTTCCTTCCTAGTGCAAACACTGATGTTGGTTATAGGATCCTGGATTATGGAATGGGTACAAGTGGACCTTATCAGATGTAGGTGGTAGCTGATTTTTTTAAGTTTTTAAGGCTTTTATGAGTATACATCCTAAACCTCTGAATTACGAAAACCCCCAGCTGCTTCTAAGCAAAAAAGCTGAAGTGGTTGGTACTGCTGCATGTTCAGTTGAGATGTCCCAGGAAAGGACTCTGGTACATAATGTTTGCAGCAAATTGAAATTGCTTGCTTGTTGAGATGTACAGTAAGATAGTGGAATTAGGTGATCTTTAAGGTCCCATCCAACCCCAACCATTCTATGTGCAGAATGGTAGTGTGATGTCATGCTTTGCTTGGAGGTCACCAGTATTGTGTCTCAGACTTATCTTAAGTTTGCAGAAGGAAGAGAGTAAAGAGAGCAATGGGTAATTAAACTCACTTCAGAGAAAGTCAATGTACTTGCCATTCTAGACCGTTGTTATTGCTGAGCAATTACTGATTTTGCACAGTAAATGGGATATTCATTTCAGAGTACTTATTCTTCTGTTTCTAGGTACAAATCCAATGGGAGTGAATGGAGGAGTCGGGGTTCAAGCTCCTAATCTGCTGCCTGACTCAATGTTACATTCAACCATGAATTCTCAAAAGTAAGTTGAATTATTCTTTGTACCGCAGCGATTTTGTTTTGATCTCATGGCACTTGTTGCATAAGCAGTGGGGTAAATGCCATTGATGGCTATCTCTCCCTTTGGATTCTGTAGCTTTTGTCAGAGTCTTCCAAATCCTTGGGTAGTACAGCATGTACTCATTCATGGTGTTGTTTTGGTGTCTGTGCAGCTATTTCTGCAGAGTTTGTCCATTGATTAGGGAATGGCTGAGCTGGCACTTTGTCTTAACATTATTCTAAAAGAGGCTATGACTGTAAGATGACTAAGCTTGGGCTAGACTCCTGCCCTCAATTCTTGCTCTGTTTTTGAAGCCCCATGATGAGTGAAAGCGCCAATGTTGCCAGTTTGGGAGCCATGCCAACAGCTCAACCATCCAATACCGGAATTCGAAAGCAGTGGCATGAGGACATTACTCAGGATCTCCGAAACCACCTTGTTCATAAACTGTGAGTAGCTAACATCAAAACAATCTCCTATTAAGTGAGTTGCCGCCTCTGAGGCGTATGTGTGCAGCAGGAGGAAGCCTGGCTTCCAAAACTAGCGGGCCAGGGACTGAGTCTTGTCAGGGTGCATGAGAAGGGTGTCATGGTTTAGTTTTAAATGAGTGATTTAGGGTTGCTCAACGAATCACCATCAGAGGTGTTAGAAAACCTAGGGCACCGGGGAATGGGTTTTGTCAGGGTGCCTGCAAAGGGAAAGAAAAAGCCTGAAAGGTGGAACGCATCTGCTGGTTTGGGACTGTTGTATTGGAAGTGTCCCACTGTGTGCTCATGCCATCAACACGGTGGTAGTGTCCCCTGGGAGCAGTAGCAATGCCATAGTCTGTCAGAAGATGTGCTTGCTGCTTTGTGTTCAGATCACTGGGGTTAGTTCTGGGTCCCAGTCTGGACTTGTGTCGCGTTATCTTTTGTATGCTTTTTTTCCTTCAGGGTCCAAGCCATATTTCCTACTCCTGATCCTGCAGCACTGAAGGATCGGCGTATGGAGAATCTGGTGGCATATGCTCGGAAAGTGGAAGGTGATATGTATGAATCAGCAAACAGCAGGGTGAGATGCCATCCTCTGCCATCCAGTCGTGTGTGTGTCTCCCTCAGCCCATAGTGACTGTGGAGGAAGAAGAGTGAAAGCCCAGATGAAACTCCCAGTCTGAGGAAGTGCCAGGAGTGGGGGTGATGCCTGTCAGGGTCTGCTGTGCCTGAGAGTTCTCTGAGTCCTCTGAAGGCAGCATGAAGCTCTTCACTGTGATTCTCCCAGAGAAGTGTTGGACACAAAAAATGTCTTATGTTGGTTTAATGATTGCCAGCAGTGCCCCCTTTTTGCCCTCCTGTCTGCCTGGCAGCCCCTGCAAAGGGAGAAACACTGCCACCCAAGCCAAAATGTGTGTGTGAGGTTGTTTTGCAAGCTTGAATTACTGTGACTTGTTGCCTTTACATAGTGTGTCATCTCTTTTCCTGACTTATTTCCTCCCCAACAGGCAGAGTACTATCACTTGCTAGCGGAGAAGATCTATAAGATACAAAAGGAGCTGGAGGAGAAACGAAGAACCAGGCTGCAGAAGCAAAACATGATCCCGAATGCTCCAGGCATGCCACAGGCTCCCATGAATCAAGGGCCAAACATGGGCCAGCCCCAGCCTGGGATGTCTGCAAGTAAGAGCAGTTGGGACTCCCTCTTGCAGGGGAATCCTATAGTGTCATTTTAGTAAGCTAGTGATCGTTTTGCCCTTGTTTCACAGGTACCTGGCTTTCTCAGAGTTAAACAGAACTTTTCGCTCTTTGTTCTGAAGTATTTGCAAGCTCTTTGCTTTGCTTATGTGTGTGTGTTAGTGACCATAGATTATGTAAAAGCATTTAGTCTTCTGAACAGATGAAAGAATAGTAAACCTTTACACTTACTTTGAGGGTGGAGGGAGTGGAGGTTAAGTTGCATCCTTAAGACTGTAGAGCTTCAGTCTCATTAGATTCACTCCTAGAATGAATTGATTTAAAGATAACTTCAATTACTGTAAGATACGTATTTTTATAATATTTGGCTTGCTTTTAAAAGTATCACTACTATTACTGATGTTGCTAAGGGAGTATGATGATTGACATGCCTAGGTATTTATGCCTTTCACAGATCAGAAGTTTAGATAGCGCTGTTCTGTGACACGTTTTGGTTTTTTTGGACAAGTGGCCTCTCAGGCATGCAGTGAAAACCAGATTTTGCTTCTTTCCCCATGCAGCTATCTTGTATTTCTCAGTAGCTCTATCACTTGACTTGACCTTCCTAATGCTAAACAGCTTGGTTTTGTTCTGTTTGGGTTTTGGGATTTTTTTTCCCCTCTGCTCACCATGTTTTTATATATTGGAATAAAATTGTAGAGGAGTTAATGGTCGAAAGTATCACGCTGCTAAAGAGTGGAATGTCTCCTTAACAATAGGAATGGGCAAAGTGCTCTAGGCTGTCAGGCATCTAGAGTATTTTTACTTGGGTAACATAAAAACAGGTAATACAAATGATTGCAGGTGATATTTTTTAGTTAGGAAGTAGAGGTGTCTGCTGATGTTGTAGTCTTTTGAAGTGTGTATTTCTAAGTACAATTATATTTCATACTCTGATTTAACTGTAGAGGAGAGCTAATATTTTTTAATTATTTGAGCCGCAATCTGTTTTAAGATGACTCTTCTTCTCCATCCCCATAGAATCACAGAATAGTTAGAGTTGGAAAGGACCGTCAGATCATCTAGTTCCAACCTCCCTGCTCTGGCCACTGAAGCAGTCTTAAAAATATGTGCAACAGTTCTGCAAACCTACTTTGTAGAGCTCTTCTCCCTCCAATGACTCCTTCTCTTAAGAGGTTCCTTCTCATAAGAAAAGGATTTTTCTCCTTGATTCTTTGTCTTGCAAATTCTTAGATACTTTACAGTTAAGAATGGAGTTCTTAAAGACAGCTTATGGAAACAGATATAAAGCTGTCAATGACACTGTGTAAACTTGTTGAAGGAGATTGGGTCAAAATTTGATGTAGTCAATTGAGACAAAAAAACTTCCTGTGCTTTTCATAACACTGCAGTAGCTTTAGGCATATGATGCACGTAGCTCTTCTTCTGAGTTCTTCTGCTTAAATTTGAATGTACCGTGGTAAATCCAGCTCTGGGTCTTTTTGTGCTTGAAGGTAAACACTGTTCTGATGAGGTGCATACCAAGGTCCAAGAAAGAGTCTTAAAGGTTGATACCATGACTTCACTTGCTGTAGAACTTCTGTAGAAAGTTAATCCTCAGTAGTAAATGCGACACATTTAGTTGCTTACCATGTACTCAGTAGTTCTCAGACTTCAGAGCTTTGATAAATACTGTGTGGAACCATATAATTTTCATACTGTTTTAAACCTAGAGGTGCAGTAACAGTGTAGAAGTTCTTGTAGAAGATCTTGTGGTCTGTAGAAGTTCTTGTGGTCTGAGGAACTGAGTTTGTTGTTGTACCTCAATAATATACTTCACGTTTGTCCTCAGTTTCTGAAAGCTGACTCTATGTCAGATGATATTTCTGTCAATGGGACATGCTTACATTTTTAGGGAAGTTTTTGGGTTTGCCTCACATTTTGAGGACTTTTAAAGAATATTTAGAGTTACTGGACTGTATCATTCCTAGCTTGTTTGTTTTGCACATGAGGTTTTATGTATGTTTGCTGGATAAAACCTGGTAGTCTTCTGAATGCCATAATCTCATTCTAGTATCTCTTTTTTTTTTTGGTCCAGATGGTCCTCTTCCTGACCCAACCCTGATACGTGCCAATGTGCCAAACCAGATGATGAATCGCATGCAGGCACAGCCAGGTAAATATTTGAAGAAAATTAGCTACTGTGATTTTTGAAGGAGTCTTGGAATTGGGCAGCTCTTGGTGAAGTGTTATAGCCCTTGCTTCACCTGCAAGTTTCCAGTTTGATTGAGAAAATAGCAATCTATATTGTATAATACTTATATAACTATATATTATGTATGTAAAAAAAAAATCTTGGGTAGTTTTTCATGATCTTGTGAATTTGAGCTGCATGTTAGCTGCTTGCTTGGTTAATTAAAGAGCTCTGTGCTTTTGACATTTCTGATTGTGTGAACACAGATTGGTCAAACAGGGTCAGTCAAACATGGTGCACTTAGCCAGCTTAGATGAGGACACAGTGGCAAAGGGAAGATGGTGAGACTTACTATTTGGAAGGAGGGGGCAGAACACTTGTTACATGTTCAAGAAGTGTTGTAGCCAATATACAAAGCACTTAAGTGAAGAGTTTGGGATTCAGTGAGGGAATTTCTAATATGTAATTAAGGTAACACAACTTTCTATAGAAAGCCAGTCTTCAGCAGTGACACTTCTAGTTATTTGTCATGTACTCCAATAGTTCTCAAACTTCAGAGCTTTGCTAACAGTTAGTGGAAACATATCTTTTGGGGGGGAAACGTTTGGTCTATATTGTGGAGAAGTATGATACCTTGGACACTTTATATTTAAAATTATTCCATGCAACTGGTTGACAGAAAGAACTCTTTATAGTGCTATTGCATGTCAGGAAACTGGTTGATAGAAAGCAAAAATTGGAAGAAGTTAACAGCGTTTCTTCACTAAATGTTGAGTGGTGCCCAAAGGAGAATTCAAGCCTTTGTTTATGAGTGTTGGGATTTTTTTTTTTGCATGAATGCACAGGAATGAATCAGTTTGGCCAGATGAACATGCAGCTGTCACCGATGGGACCCCGGCAAACCCCTCCTCTTCAGCACCCTGGACAGCTAAGCCAGGCTGGGGCCATGAGCCAGGTCAGTGT
>JAOEHY010004836.1:21242-66691 GCA_025447955.1 Psilopsiagon aurifrons
ATGGGACCCCGGCAAACCCCTCCTCTTCAGCACCCTGGACAGCTAAGCCAGGCTGGGGCCATGAGCCAGGTCAGTGTGTTCCCTCTGCCCAGGGTGGTGAGCTCTCAGGTTTGCTTCTGTTGGCTGTAGTTTTCTTAGGTAAATAAATAGAACTTAAAGAATCAAGTATTATTTCTTCATTCTTTTGACCCTTTGGGTTCCTCCTCTTGCATCTCTTCTGAAAGATTTGTTTGGACTGTGGTCAGCCTTTATATCTGGGTAGTAAAATACTGCCTAAAAATGGATTCTTTTTTTTTTTTGCTGTTGCATCCTTAGCAGAAGGAATGAAAATTAATCTTAAATCACAGTTCCAGACTGAAATGAATAAGTGGCAAGCATCAATTTCTGCAACAAGATAAATATTGTTTTGTGTAAAATGTGATGGAGTTATATGCACGCTCTGTGATACAACTTCATTTCTTTTCCAACAGATGGGATTTCCTTCACGCATGCAGCAACCAGGAGTTGGCCAGCCTTCTGGTCAGAATCAGTTTCTACAACAGACCCAGTTCCCTGCTTCTTCCCCGGGAATGAACACGGCGAGCATGCCTATGACTCAGCCTGGCAATCAGACACCAGTTTCTCAAGTAAGTTTCTGATTTCTGGAAGTGATGTCACTGAGCTGTGTCATATCCAGGTTTCATTGTTCAGTTTGTAGTAGAGAACAACTTGTTTTCTCGATATGCTTTTGGAATTATAGTCAACTAAATTCATTTATTGAGACACTGCCTTTTCCTGATGTAGCACTGGGAATGGGAAGAGTGAAACATTTTTTGCTTGTTTTAGGAATATTTCTAAGTTTCTTTTTATGGAGCAAAAGAGAAATTGTTATGCAGAATGCAGTAGTTAAGAATTTCTTGTTGAACAGCAAAGCAGTAGAGGCTGAAAAATAAAGAGATGGTCGACTAAGTACTAAAAAAGCATGTCTATCCAGGACCAATGTATGTTGCTAGCTTTGGGGGATAGAAGGGTTGTCACTACTGAAGATCTGAACCTGCAGTCTAGCAGTTTCCTTTCTGTCCTTTCCCTCTCCCTTTTCAGCAAGAACCTTTCAGGCCAGGAAGAAATAGGGAACGTCAGTTTGCTTCTCGTTGATGCTTCTTCCTAGTTTGCAGGCAAGATTCTTGTGGAGTGACAGCTTTTTTTCCTTGACCAATACATTATTATTTTTTTTCTTTTGTAGTCTTGTTAATGGTGCAGTTACAGCTGTACTTATTTCTGATGATAAATTCAGTTTCTAGTTCGGGGGGGGGGCATGGGCATGTTAAGTGTATTTGAAAGCGATTTTTCACTGTGGTGCGTTGTCTCATTCAGGATATACAAATCTGCAGCTTTGGAGAGAAGTGGTTTGTGATCTGGGAGTGTAGGTGTGCCATTCTTTAAACATACCAACAAGTAGAAGTGATTCTTTTGAAACATCTCTTTGAGCTGAATGAATATATCAGCTTTTCTGTTTGTGTGAAGCAAAATAAATCTAATAAGACCATTTCTCCTTTTGAAATAGAGTTTTTAAAAACAAAACAGATTAGTTTGTCACATTTTTTAAAGTATGCAGTAACTGTGGGAAAGCAGCCATTTGACAGTAATTTCTCTGACTTTTTCTATTTCAAGTCATTGCAAATGTGTACTGGTCTTGTTTTTACACAGGCACAAATGACCAGCACTTCCTGTCCTGTGAATTCTCCTGCAATGGCTCCAGGTTCTCAAGGGAGCCATATTCACTGTCCAACTCTTCCACAGCCTCCCATACACCGAAACTCTCCTTCTCCAGTACCTAGCCGAACCCCAACACCTCACCATACACCCCCAGGCTTGGGATCACAGCAACAGCAGGCAGCAGCAGCTGCTCCCACTGCCCCCACACCTACTCCTCAGGCAATGCCTCCCGGACCACAGTCACAGACTATGCACCCCCCTCAAAGGCAGACTCCAACACCTCCGCAGGCACAGCTGCCTCCACAAGTTCAGCCTTCAGTTCCAGTTACACCGTCTGCAGAGCAGCAGCAGCAGCCCTTGTCACAGCAGAGCACGACTGCATCTGTTCCCACACCAACAGCGCCACTGCAGCCTCAGCACCCCACAACACCTGTAAGGAAATACTTTAATTGTGCTTCCCCCTACAAATGTTTAGGGTTTAAATTTTAGTTGGTCTTTTATTTTTGCGTGAGTCTGTGATAATGGAGGTAGCTCCTGGCATGTTTAATATCAAAATAGGGGGTTCTTTGCAACTGGGAAATAAGTCTATAGGTCATCTGGTGTTTCCAGAGAGGGAGTATTTTTGAGAGTTATAGTGCATGATTTGAAATTTACTTTGACGTATGTATGAGGTCTTTAGTTACTTCTGCATATGCATAGTGATGGTGTATAATATGGAAACAATATGTAACTTTCTGTATATTAAGACCTTCCAGTGCATGTTTCTGTTGCATGTTTTCCTATAATTGGAGTTGTGCAGCAGTATGTTCTTCAGACGAAGCAAGTAGAAGGACTAGAGTGCGTTTAAACTGGGTGGAAACATAGCACAGGTAAAAGGTAGATTAGAGAAAGAAGGCTTAAGTTCATCAGAAGCCTATGTATAATGCGTGTGTTGTTCCCTCAGCTTTCACAGCCAGCTGTAAGCATTGATGGGCAGGTATCCAACCCCCCATCTACCAGCAGCACAGAGGTGAACTCTCAGCAGACTGTACCAGAGCAGCAGCAGCCACCTTTGCAGGATGTAAAAATGGAAATTAAAACAGATGAAGGGGAGCCAGAACAAACAGAGCTGCAAATGGAGGAAAAATCTGAGGTGAGATTGTCAGCCAGTTGTTGGGTAGAATACCTAGTACTGCCAGGTGCTTGTCTCTGTTGAAGCCATTCCTTCCAGAGTTCACCTGAGTAGGTGCTACCTGCTGCTGCTGTTTTAATTATTGTCTTCCTCTACTTCCTAAATAAGGGTCTCTGTTTTCTGCTGAAATGGTGGTAGAAGCAGAAAAGACCATGATAACAGGGTTGCAGCTGTGAGGCTTTTTGCTAAATGCCAGTGTACAAGGGCACTCTGGTCAGTCTGTCAGATGTTACTTGTGGTTGTTAAATGTTAGAATAGCAGATATTAGGATGAGAGGAAGTGGCTTCAAGTTGCAGCAGGGGAGGTTTAGATTAGATCTTAAGAAACATTTCTTCCTCAAAAGGGTTTCCAAGCATTGGAACAGGCTGCCCAGGCAAGTGGTGTAGTCACCATCCCTGAAGGTATTTTAAAGATGTGTGGATGTGGTGGTTAGTGACGTGGTTTAGTGGTGGACTTGGCAGTCCTGGGGTAACAGTTGGACTCGATGATCTTAAAAGTGTTTTCCAACCTAAATGATGTTGTGATTCTGGATGTACACGATTAGCTGCTTTACTGGGCTTTGACAGCTTGTCACTGGGGCTGGCTGGGAGCATGGCTACCCAAGTAGTGTCATCCTGGCAGCCACAGTGTATGAGAGACTGTCAGACCTGCCTGAAGAGCTGGATGTGTACCTGTGTGTCCACTTGCAGCTCAAAAGTGGTTAACAGTTTATCACTGCTAACATGGCAGTGTTTAAAGATCTGTTCTTGTGCATCTGCTCAAGTTATAGGCAAGTGAGTACAAAGTAGATACCCTTAATCCTGGGAAAGAGTGATGGGCAGGATGGCGGACAGGTTTAAAGGATGGAAATGTGGATGGGTGACTTCACAAGAGACTGAGTGACAGGCTCCAGACTACTTTTCAGGTTAAAGCAGAACCAGTCGTGGAGGAATGTAAACCGGAACCAATAGAGCAAGATGAGAAGAAATCTGAAGTGAAGACTGAAATACCAGAGGGGGAAGAAAGACCTACTACTCCAGCTACTCAGTCTTCTCCAGCAGCTGGGCAGTCCAAGAAAAAAAGTAAGCAGAAAGAGTTTTGACTGAAATTCACTGCATCTCCCTCCCTAGAAAAATCTTGGAGGATAAAAATCCCCTGAGCTTTCTCTATTGGTACTCAGTAGACTTGTATGGACTGGACTGTGGCTTTTGGACCAAAATACCTAATAGTACATGTGCTTGTCAGTGGCTATGGACAAGTTCTTTAAGGTATTGGACAGTAAGCCTTAGTAAAATTGTCAATACAATAGGATTTTAAATACTTCAGTTACAGAATTTCTAAACCAGTTTTTTCTTGGGACCTCAGAGAGGGGCTGTACCTAACGTGTAAACTGGATTTATTAAACTTAGCAGTGTATTCCTATGATAAAAACAAGATTCTCTTTAATATTTTGGCCAGATCCTTGCGTCCAGGTGATCATTTTAATATCCTTCTCAGAACTCTGTAGTGCAGAGGATAAACAAGGCATGCTCATACCTTAAACCCATTGTCTGTAGTACTTTTTTTTTCCCCACAGACCCCAGTCTTTTTTCCAGTATGTTTCTTCCTTACAGCTGTTTCTGCTGTCCTTCTAATGCTGATTGTTTTTCAAAGTTTTCAAGCCGGAAGAGTTGCGGCAGGCGCTTATGCCAACACTGGAGGCACTTTACCGTCAGGATCCAGAGTCTCTTCCATTTCGACAGCCTGTGGATCCCCAGCTACTGGGAATTCCTGTGAGTGTCTTAGCAAGATACTTTGCTGGCTTTAATTCAAAAGTACTATGTTATGGTATACCCATTTGAGAACAGCTTTAAGGCCATCTTGTTAACGTTAATCTATTGATACACTTGAAGGGGTTTAGCTCAGGCAGTGGAACATGTGATATCTGACTTAGGAAAGTTTTGGGGTGTTTTTGCAAAGTTTATTTGGTTCTGTGTTCCTTTTGATAAATAAGCAGGTATGCCGTGCATTAAAGTGTTACCAGCAGATCCACAGATCTCTAGTGCTGTGTGGGCTTTTTATGGATGTTGCTTCATGTTGTGATATTTCTGTTGCTGAATTCTGTAGTGTTCCTCATCATATATAAAGCTTAGCTGGAGTTGTGGGAAATTAAGCTGATAAAGGCCACTTAAAGAAACCTCTCTGGATTGACCACACGAGTTTACTATATATTCATATATCCATACTTTGAAGTTCTCCTTGGGTGCTTTGGGCAATGTTGGTTTTTTTTGGCTGAAAGGTTCTTTTTGGTTTGTGGATTGGTTTTCTTTGTTTCTTTTTTTTTTTTTTTTTTAGGATAAATACTGCAGAAATTCAAGCCTGTTCTCTTGTAAGCAGGCATAAATATTGCTAATATTTTTAACAAGCTCTCAATTGGCTATCATATTCCTTTTGTAGGAGAAGTGGTCCCATATCTGATCGGGGTGAGGTCTGGAAAAAGGCATTCTTTAGAGGAGACATGATATCTTTCATCATCTGATGGTTATTTCTCTTTTGTTTGTTAGGTTGTCTGATCTACTAAAGAGAGTCACATTCTGTTAATGCTCTTGTGTATACCCTCAGCTTACAGGCTGCAAAAAATTTGCCATTTACTATTTTTTGTCATACTTGTTTTGGTGATTAAAATGAGTGGCTATATTTCATTGGGATTGGAAGAGCACTAGCACCTGAGAAATAAAGGAATAAGAAAATAAAGCATTGGGGAGTGATATGGTATTACTTAAGAGATTTCACCATGTGTCACAAGCAGTTTGACAATCGAGTCAGGGAGAAACCTGTTTTTCTTGATGTACTGCAGATGAATTTATATGCTGAGAATGCACATGCTGTCATGTCACAACACAGCTTTATAGCGGTGTTTTGATACAGTGCGTATTCTTGCAGGATTATTTTGACATAGTGAAGAACCCCATGGATCTTTCTACTATCAAGAGGAAGCTGGACACAGGACAGTATCAGGAGCCCTGGCAATATGTAGATGACATCTGGCTTATGTTCAATAATGCCTGGTTGTATAACCGCAAAACATCCCGGGTATACAAGTACTGTTCCAAACTGGCCGAGGTGTTTGAGCAAGAAATTGACCCAGTTATGCAGAGCCTTGGTTATTGCTGTGGAAGAAAGGTAAGAAAATTAATACTAGTCTTCTGTTTGCTTCCTGGTATTGAATGGGGGAAAAATACAGCAGTTGTGGTTGTTAGTACTTCTGGTGTGTCAAAAAGTTGTAGTAAATGCTCAAAATTTTAGCTAAAACTCAGGTTTTAGCAAACCTGAGTAACCCAATTTTGAGGTTTTTGTGGGCTCTTCTATCTAGTTCTTACATCATCTGTTTGTGTATAAGCCCTTGGAGGAGGGGGAAGTCAGTGACTGAAGGCTTATTTTTGATTAGGGCAAACACGTTTTCAAATTAAACAGATGTGGTTTTGTTATTGCAGAAGTGCTCTCTGCTTTACTGTATATTGAGACTGTTTATGTCCATTGTCTTGTTTTGATACGCTTTTCAGCTTTGGAGAAGAGTTAACTTGAGCACAACAGTGCACGGAACATAATTTTTATGACTAGCACTTCATACACTTGATGTACTGTGAGACCTGTGTACAGAATAAGGTGGAAATGATAGTTGTCTGGGTCACACTTGCCTTCATTTGGAGAACAAATGAAAACATACATAAGTACTGAGAAAATCCATTCCTCTTTGCAGCTGGAGTTCTCACCACAGACTTTGTGTTGCTATGGCAAACAGTTATGCACAATCCCTCGAGATGCCACTTACTACAGTTACCAGAACAGGTAAGGAAAACTCACTCGGTGCTGTTTTGTGCATGCTGCAATCAATCTGTTAAAGGTGTGAATGTATTTACATATACACCCTCTTAATATCTGTACAGCTCTGCGTTTTAAGATAATTTGCTGGAAGTGCAAGTTGAGTAGTTTACCTTGTGTTAATGATTTCTTTCTGCAAAAGTTCACTGCAGCCTTTGCTCTTCCTCTTTTTGCTTGCAGTAATGTGATGTTTTAGTAAACTTTTATCCTGCACTTAGTTAAGATATCTTCAGTTATGTACAAGTCTGTTGTCTTTGCTTCCTATTATGCAGCAGTATTTTTCATGCAGAACACAGAGTAAGCTATGCAGCAAGTATATGCTCGTAATACATATTATACTTGGCAAGTCTTTGTTTTTCTCACTGTGTTAGCACTGAAGAGAGAAACTTATTTCTGTGTATTCAGATCTTCAGCAGATTGCTTGCTTGCTTTTTTCCTGAAGGTTCCTTAAGGGAGTTGTCTCACAGTAGCTGTCAGCAGCTCTGTAAAATGCTGTCACTTCTACAGCTATTTTAAATTCTTTTATTATTATTTTCTCATTTTACTTGGGGTTTATTAAAGGATTTCAACTTAATTTGACTTCTGAAGGAAGGTTTCTTGCCAGGCATCTCTGCCAACTGGGGAGGCAAGGCAGGAAGAAGCAGGGACATGCTTCAGCACTCTCGTATCCTGTCACCAGAATGTGCTTGTCAGGTTTTGGTTACCTTCAGACTGGCACCTCCATGAATTTAGTTCCCACTCTTAACTCTTTCCAACATCTTAAACAAAAATACCCAGAACAACAAACCTGCTAAGGCTTTTACCTGAAAGCCAAGAATGTTTTGCAAGAGTTGTAGTTTACTGAAGCACCTGATCAGGTGAAAACAACTGAAGAGCTACAGAAGTTGGATCTTGACCACCTTAGGCTTCATAAAGATTTATAGCAGTGAATGAGGGATTGTAGAAGTAGAAAATAAGAAGAAAATCAAGTTACGGTATCCCATAATAACTGTTGTCCTTTTAGACTTCTGTAGTGTAGAGCTTTTCATACTGTGTCAGTATCTTCCACTTACACTTATCTCTGTGCAAGCACTAGATGGACCAAAAGATTATGACTCACAAATGTGATGTGCTTTACATGTGTTCAAACATTAGAAGGGAATGTTTGCACTATAACAGGTGTATACATGTGACTTGTAAATTGTGTTGTACACACACATATATATTAGATCAAAATGTACAATTTCAAAAGTACTGTTCTCTGCAGTGTCTCAGATGAAAAATGGGGGAGGGTTAAGAGACCTGTCTTTGTAGTCTAACAGCTGCTGTAGTGTTGGTTTATGTAGCTTTATACTAAAGTTGTTTGAATTTTCTTTTGTTTCTTTCTATTTTTAGATGTTTTGTGCACTCAGTTAACGTGCCTTAGTAATGGAGAGGCTACAGTGTTAGAGCATTTTTGAGGGCTGGAGTAGAGTCTTGAATTAATCACTATTTTATTCGAGTATGAAAGACATCTTTCTCTATGATGCTTGCTGTGTTGATGCCTGGACTGTTATACACTCAGACCGGTCTGTGGCAGAATCATGTCATTGTAGAGTGTTACGTGTGTAGATAACATTAGGTATTTAGTTAACATACAGTTTGACTCCCCTATAATGTCTGTAAGATTTTCAAGGACACATTTTATTGTTCTTGAGGCTTCTGATGTTTAGCTTTCTATTTCAACTGGGAGAGAATGTGGTCTTTTTAGCATTTACACATTTAAGTTGAAAGACTACCCGTCTTCCATTGATCTCCTTCTGCTTCTCTGCCAACAGAGCTGCTGTGCTGACGTACAAGTCAGAGTAGCAGTTTTTCATTCCTTCTGCTCTTTCCCCTTTCTCATTTTTAATCCTTTGCTGTACGTGGCATGGATTATTAAAATGAAGAGGGTATGGGTATGCTAAAATGGAATACTCATGTTTAATTTGCTTTAATAATTTGCTGCTTGTGAACCCATTCCAGAGATTTAATGCTAATCTGTGCTTTACCTCAGCTTTCTGCTTTGTGTTCTCTTGTCATAGAATCAGTTAGTTTGGAAAAGACCTTTAAGATCATGAAGACCTGCTTCTATGTTTTTTGTTTTATCCTGCAAACCCGTTTCTTTGCGTGTTATTTTATTTCTCCTTCATGCTTGCCATTGTCTGCACTTGGCTCTGATTGCACAAAAAAACCCAGACTCCTAAAAAGTTCCCAAATCCCAAACCAACCAAACACAATGTGGGCCCATAAGTCTGTATCATTGAATAGCCTTGTTGCTGCTGATGACCTGCTCTCCACTCCTGTCCCTTGGCCTGCTGGGATTGGTGATTCTATTGCTTGACTTGGGTTGTGTTGTGTGGATGGAGCAGTTCACCCAAATATAACCTTCTTGCCAACAGGTATCATTTCTGTGAGAAGTGCTTCAATGAAATCCAAGGGGAGAGCGTTTCTCTAGGAGATGACCCGTCACAACCTCAAACGTGAGTTATCTGTGTCGTTGGGCATTCATAAGCTGTATTGTCATCTACAGTGCCTTCTTAACTGGAAGTTTAGTTTTGGATAACCCTTGCTTTTTGTAGGCTAGTAGAAGGTGGACAAGATATTCTTCACAAAAGCCTGGGCTTTTCTGCTGTATTTTATTCTTTTCTTTAAAATCTAGAGTGACTGAACTGTAGTGAAAAATAAGCACTTAGTCAAACAGAAGTTTGAAACAGTCAATGCCAGCAAGTTTTAGTGTTTATCCTTGTAGTAAAACTGAATAAGGAAGCAGTGTGATTCTTTACAAGCTACTGTCCCATAGAAAAAGAACATTCTCCATGTTCCATGCATCCAGGGTGGCATATACTTCAGTTTTCTGTCACTGTGAAATACAGCTTTCTTTGTATTGTCAGTGAGTGTTGTAAAAAACCTGCTTGCAAGTTTTGTCTTGATATGTTGATACATGTTGTATGGCATAAATGTGTTGTGTTAAAACTGAATTTTATTGCTGTTTCTCTATAGCACGATAAACAAAGAACAGTTTTCAAAAAGGAAAAATGATACACTGGACCCCGAACTGTAAGTCATGTTGTTACACTTTGAATGAGCCTCATTATTATTATTATAATTATTGTTATTACTACTGCTACTATTTTGTAACAAGATGTTTTTCTCTATCATCTTTGCTTTCCAGTGTTTTCCAATTTCATGTAGCATTATTAGTGGGCAGGGGGTGCTTGGTAAGCAGCATTCTGTGCTGAGAACCCAAATGACCACAGCTGTTCTTGAGAAATACATTAGACTATGTATGGGTCAAAACTATTTTGTTGTCTTGAATGTGGATTCACAGAAGCATGAATGCAGATAACTCTGCTTTGAAACCCTGTTGTGGCAAAGTCTCAGGACTGGTTTGAGTCACTTGGTAGTAGCTCTTTGAGTGCTATTGGCTTTTCTAGTTGTCATATTTTACAGGCAGATGTGGTAGTAGTTGCTAAATTTGAATCAGTCAGTGGTTCTACACTGCTTTGGAAGCAGAACTGTAGATGTCCAGTAAACTCGAGATCATGGTGACCCAGCTGCTTTCCTTTATATTCCTGAGGGGTTTTTTTGAAGCCGCTTTACATGGTCCTGCATTATACACCTGTGCTGCTACTGTGCGAAAATTATCCTCATTCTCAAATGAATGAGCAAAAAGGATGTGTATTCTTCCCACACCATCTTTCTAAGGGCATAAAGGTCAGTCAGTTCTTCTGTTTTACAAGGCCTGAGGGAAGGAGAGAATAGTAACTTGATTCATAACTTTCCTTTCCCTTAGTTACACTGAAGATACAGCTTAACACTAGAATACAAGCCTAGTTTACAGTATGGTACCATATGCTCAACATAAATGAGCTATTCATTCAAAATCTCACTCTTATACATGTTCAAAAGGAGTCAGATTGTCTTGACACATGAAGCAATCTTAGGTATTTTAGAGAATTATATTCACCAATATTTGAAGCAAACCTTACCACTTACCTCAGTTGTCCTTAAATCTCTGCTAGTGTTGTGAAAGTGGCTTTGATGTTGCTACTGTTTTCTTCCTGTCCACTCTTCTGTAGTATATTTGGAATGTACGCCAGGTTTCAAGTATAGTGGGGCAGCTAACAGCCAACTACTTCCCCTGGTTCTTCACTTCTCACACCTGTGAATCTTTTCCCCCCTCTCTTCATTATAGCAGCAAGCACTTCACAGATTTTAGCCTTAGAAGATCTTCACTTTAGGGGAAAAAAAACCCACCCATCAAAACCAAAATAACAAAACAGAGTGAAGTGGATGGCAGGAAGTCAAGCAAGTAGTAATAATAATGTGTCCCTGCATAGTCTGCCTGACTTGAGCTGATAGCTTCTTAATGCATTCTGGAGGCAGTTCTCAGCATAGATGTGCCCTCTGTGTTAAATAGGCTCAAGACCCTAAATATAGAAATTCTCTAATAAAATATTATACAAGCAAATAATGATACTACTAACCTTTGTTCCCTTCCCCCTTTATCTTCTACAGGTTTGTTGAATGTATTGAGTGTGGAAGAAAAATGCACCAGATCTGTGTTCTTCACAATGAGATAATCTGGCCTTCTGGGTGAGAAATTTCTCCTTAAGTAGGAGAGTATATGATAGATTTACTAGAGTTAGTGCATGCACATCCTTAGGTTGGTCATAAAAGAGCATCAAATGGAAGAAGTTGCATTCCTGGCTAAAAATTCTACAGAATCTCTAGGATACCATCATACCCTACTTCATTGTGTGTAAAGTTGTTTCTAATCTTTAGTGTTTCTAACGTTCCTTTGTGTGCAAGAGGACCTTTCAGCTTTGATTCAACCTTTTATGTTTAAAGATTCTAGTCCTTCATAAAAATATATTTTTAGTTATAGTAACATTTTAATATGGTCTGTTTTCTATGCAAATCACTGCTTTGTCATCCAAAAAAAAAATATCTACTGAAAGAATTCTAACAGGTAATTCACTTTTTTGACCTTGGTGATCAGATTAAATCTGAAAATCTAATCTTCTTCAGATACTCCATGGTTCATGATCAACATACTGGAGTTTATTCTGATTGCTTTAAAAGCTTATTTAAAAAGCTGATACGTGTAGATAAAGCTCTGTATGAGCTTAAAAGTTTCCTTTATATGCCATGTCTTTTACCATTCTGTTGTCCCTTCCAAATTGCTGCAGAAGAGGGTAGATGTCCTGTAACTGAGAAAGAATCTACCCATCAATGCTAGAGCGTACTTGGATATTTAGAGAAAAAAAATCAGCCTTTTTCTTTGTGTTGTGGTATGTCATCTTCATCAGTTTTAAACTATTTGTTCCAAGGATACGTTAAGCCAGTATTGTTGTCCTGGCAGTGGAGACCGTTTCCTCAGATTGCAGGTGACTGACAGAAGGTGCCACCCCATGGAGCTTAGATCCCCCTCTGCAGCTCTGAAACACTTGAGCCATTTTTGCTGGCACTTCTTTTTCAAATTTGAGTTAACATGTTTTCCAGAACAGATACGATCTGGTGAAAGACTTGGCTTCTAATGTTAAGATGCTAAGGAACTTCGTGGACTGACTTGGGGTGGGTTTTCATTTTCTTCTCCTTTTGCTTCAGCTTTGTCTGTGATGGCTGCCTAAAGAAAACAGGACGAACCAGGAAGGAGAACAAATTTTCTGCTAAAAGTAAGACTCTGACATTTACACCAATGCATCTTAAATAATTTAAGAATGGGGAAGAGGTGGATTTTAGGCTCATTTTGTATTTATTTCAGGGTTGGGTTGGGTTTAGGTTTTTTGGGTTTGGAGTGGGGTTTTTTTGAGTTAAAGGCAGGTACTTTTGATCAGTTCTGAACATCAGTTCTGTGATGTTCAGAATGTTTGCATTCACAGCTGATGTCTTTGGTTAATAGTCTGTTGTAGAGGGCTAACACTGTTTTAGAGCCCTGCTAATGCAAGATACGCATCCTTTTATCTCAGTTGTCATATAGCATTGGGAAAGGGTTACTGCATGACTGCAGTCTAACTTAAATTTATGATAACGTGTACCAAGTTGCTGTGCTACTGCTGCTCTTAAAAGCTTTGATGGAGAAAAGGGCTCAATCATAAAAAACCGCAAACCAGTCGGTAGGCATTTCCTCTTGATCAAGGCAGCTGATTTGAAGGCATTGTAGGAAGAAAGTCACCATCTGTTCTATAGACCAAGTAAGTCTTTCAGAATCTTTATAGTTTGGTGTACTTGCAAATAGTGAGTATGTACATTTCTGCTGAAAAAATAATAAATAGATACATGTATATCCCTGTCCAACCAATAGCATCAAGATTCAGCAAATGAGTCAGTGAATAGGTTCAATGTCTGAGTCTTCTTCCAAAATCTCCAAAATCAAAACTCCTGAGATTCACCAAGAATACAGGAAAAATACAAGGGTTCTCATATAGTTTGTATCAAGTTTTATTTTGAGCAACCTGTATGTATTGCATACTTAACATAGTATAGAGAAGTGTTACTGGAAGGTGTCAAATTGGAAAATGAGAAGCTGATTGGCAGCTGTGTCACTCTCCAGGGGTAATGTGCAACAGTGAGTCAGGTGTAAGTCTTACACTCCCTTTCAGCTTCAGGCTTTTGTCAGTTTTGTTTGAAAATGAGAAACTTCTAAACTAACTGTGTTACTTGCAGATACAGTTGTATTTACTTGTTCTTTCCATTACTGAGGTATATTCTTTTGGTAAATGCAGAGACTAACTTAGCTAGTGTGGCTTAATAAGCAGAATACACTTCCAAATGCAACATCAGCTCTTGACACTGTGTCTGAGAGCAGTGTTTTGTAATCCAGTTGAAGTAACAAAGAGCTTCTATTCAGGAGGAGCCTAAATTGTAATTGACTTCTAAGACAGATAGAAATTGGGTTGAAATGTGGAGTCTTCATTTAACTAATGTATAAACCATAAACATGGCTGGGGGTGAAAAGCTGCTCACCCCATCTAGAAGTGTTAGTGTTTAAAGATAAAGCTCTAATTTACAATTACATACTGCATACATTAAAAGTCATTTTTTTGTAAAATTCTGAGTAATCACATTTGAATAATTCCAATTCTGTATATATTTAGAGCTGTATTTTGATCCTGCAGGGTTACCAGCTACAAGACTCGGTACCTTCTTGGAGAACAGAGTCAATGATTTCTTAAGACGACAAAATCACCCTGAGGCAGGAGAGGTTACAGTTAGGGTGGTACATGCGTCTGACAAAACTGTTGAAGTAAAGCCCGGAATGAAAGCAAGGTATGTTCTTTCTGTTTCTAATATTGCTTCTTCTGGGGGGATGTGGAAGCTGTTTGAATTTACTTACATATTACTGTTCTGAAAACCTGACTACTGACTAGTTCTTGAAAGACCGATGTTACAGCAGCATGTTCATTAGTTGTGATGAATGTCAGCTTTTTCACAGTCAGAAGTGTATGCCTTGTATTTGAGTAGCCTGTAAGCATTAAAATTGAATTAAAATTAGACGTACAGCAGCTTTCATCAGTGTTGCCTTTACCTAGTGGCATGTGTTCTGTAATATGTGAATATGTTTGGTATTCCTCTTTACCCTCTGTAATCTGCAGGTTTGTAGACAGTGGAGAGATGGCAGAGTCTTTCCCTTATCGAACAAAAGCGCTTTTTGCCTTTGAGGAGATTGATGGTGTAGACTTGTGCTTCTTTGGGATGCATGTACAGGAGTATGGCTCAGATTGTCCTCCACCCAATCAAAGGTGAGGAGCTGTGTGAAACTTTGGTTTGTTTTGGTACTGTCTCGGTTGGGTGAACCTTCTGTATGTAGAGCTTCAGTGTTGCATATATGAAGACTCTTAGTGCTGTTACCTTCTAGAAACAAAGTAGCTTCTGTAGGAAATATGTCAGTTGGGGTCTCCTCTTACTGGGGATGCTGGCTTGACAGACACTGTCGCAGAGATCAGTTGTCAGGAGTCTCAGGGAAGGGATTCGATAATTTTAGAGAGGAGGCTAGCGTATCAAAAGAAGGCTGAGTTTCTAGAGGTAAATTAGTATCAGAGGCTTTAAAGATTACTGTTATATTGGATGCTTTAGACATATAAAAGCGTGAATAAATTTGTAGAACTACTTTAAAATCTTTGCTTCTCATCACGCCGTTTGTTTTGGATTTTGTTTTGTTTTTTAGGCGAGTGTATATATCTTACCTTGACAGTGTTCATTTCTTCCGCCCTAAATGCTTGAGGACTGCTGTCTATCATGAAATACTAATTGGATATCTAGAGTATGTCAAGAAACTAGGGTAAGTGGTTTTGGTTTGGGTTTGTTTGGGGTTTTTTATGTTCTATGCAGCATTTGTGCTAGGTAGTTCTTAATGCAAATGCCACTACATCCTATTGTGCAGAATGTGGTGTCTAAATTTCAGTTGGTGATAGAATAACTTGGCCACAACTGTGCATAGTTGAAAAGAAGAGACAAAAAGACAAATGCTTCAGGTATGCTTCAGATATTTTAAGGTTTCCAAACTTACGTAAAACTTCTTTCAATCTGAGCAGAAAAAGTGAGCCTTTTATCTGGACCATAAAGTTTTGCTGGCTATGTTGATAGTGCAGTCTTTGTGTAATGCCAGTGCTTTAATCAGGTCATTTGTTTGGGCTGGCAAGTCCTTACCCATGCTTATAAGGAGAAAGGTAAATGTATTTTGTCTGTACTGATTTACTATTAACAGCTGTGTAAGGCCACTAAGAAATCTCTTTTAGAATGAGTAGGTGAAATTTGTGAGAAACTGAAAAGTTAGATGAGAGAGGAGAGTATACTTTGGACAGCACAAAAGAGAACACAGAACAACTGGAGAAATGAGAAAGGTGGAAATTAAACTACCGTGATTATGGAAGTAGAAAGGGCAGTGAAGGAAACAGCCATCGTCAAAGGTATCTGTTGTAGCTTGGCAGAGTTATTCATGAAGAAAGTATTAGGGACTACGTTTAGAGTAGCTGCATAAGAAAAATTAGGGGTGTCAGAATGGAGGTCGATGGTACTCTCTTCAGTACCTTGGTGAGCTGGTATGTTCCTTAGGACTTCAGAGGCACATATTAGGCTTTTCTGCCCTTTTTATTGTGTATTTTCTAACTTGTGAGTCTGAAAAAGGTTGCTGCTTAGCACTCAGAGCTCAGTTTTACTTAAGGCTGTTTTCTGTGCTAATGGTTAACATCAGGTTCTCATTTTAGGAGAACAGTATTGGTCATGCAGTATCATCTCTCCCTTCTCAGGCAGAAGGAATGACAAGTGGCTGCCGTTTACAGGGTTTGGGTAGGATTCTGCAGAGCTGTTTCTCAACATGGCAAAGATGGCTATTTTTCTCCAACTTGAGATCTGATTATTCCTCCTACTGGAGTTCTTTTCAAAAACTAATAAAAAACTGAAGATGAAAAAGTATTCTTTGTAGTTTCATCTTCTCTGCAGCTGCTACTATTCAGATGTCATCTGTCTTCATAATACTTAGATTGTACACCCAATAGTATATAGGTTAATGGTGACTATTTATTCCCAGATAAAATTGTGAAACCTTTCAGTACGGATTCTCAAAGTTAAAAACCAGAGGGTTTATGGTAGAAAAAGTGAATTGTGTGTTTAAGTGAATTGTTTTTAGCTTGGATATTAGGAAGAAATTCTTCACTGTGAGGGTGGTGAGACACCAGCATAGACTGTCCAGAGAAGCTGTGGCTGTCCCTTCACTGTCAGTGCTCACGGCCAGGTTGGACAGGTCTTGGAGCAACCTGGTCTAGTGGAAGGTGTCCCTGCCCTGAAATTAGGTGATATTTGAGGTCACTTCCAACGTAAACTCTGACTGCACTGTCTCAAGGAAAAAGAATTCTGGCTTTTACTACTGAAATACTTAGTAATACTAAGTAGAAATACTCCCCCTTTCTCTCATTAGTTAATTGGGAGGTGGCATTTGTGTCTGTATGAGGCTTTGATTTGTATCCAGATTGAAAAGCATGCATGCTGTATATAAATTACTCCACATATAGTGATGAATTTTAAAAAATTAGTGAAAAGATGGAAATGCTGTTGCATTAATGAAGCTTGGATGAACACTAGAATTAAAATCTTGGAGAGCTATAATTATTGTCCAGCTGGTAACACCAGCCAACTCTGTGGTAGCTCCATCTTGTGGCAGAGAGGAGAGCAAATTCTGGTATTAATTATCAGAGCCTACATGTACTTTTTAAATTATGTTAGGTATACTACTGGACATATCTGGGCATGCCCACCTAGTGAAGGAGATGACTACATCTTCCATTGCCATCCTCCTGACCAAAAGATACCCAAGCCCAAACGACTGCAAGAGTGGTACAAAAAAATGCTGGACAAATCTGTGTCAGAGCGGATTGTACATGATTACAAGGTTTGTGAAGCGTATGTTTGTACTGGGGGTGGGCTTGACCTCTCTGGTCTTACTTTCTTCCTTTCCTTTTGCGTTGTGCCTGATTCTTGAAGCTTGCTGTTCTAGTTTTAAATGAATTGAGCTCTTAAAATTTAAAGTATATCCCTTTCAAAGCATATAGCTTCTAAAATGATTCTAGTAAGAGATTTGAAATAACTTCTTAGAACAAACTAAATTATTGAGGAATACTGTAAAAGAGCACAAATCTCGTTTCATTAATACAAAGAAATTATGTGGACTCCTTAATCTTCTGTTAAATAAAATTTCAGGATTTGGCTGCTGATGCAGTTAGAAATATATAAAATCTTCGGAGTCACCAGGTCTTTAACTAGTCTTGATAATACAGTGATTATTTGTCCTATTTGGTAAGTATGTGTATTGGAGTCTAGCATATGTTTTAAATGTATTTGTGGAACTGTCTTGAACTGATGCAGTGTTAAATCTCAAACGTGCTCTCAAAATGAAATATTAAGCTGCTCTTCGATCTGCGTTTTTTATCACATACTGATAGGCTGCCTTCTGTGGCCTGAAACAGTGCTAACCAAGTGTTTTGCTCCTTTCAGGATATATTTAAGCAGGCAACGGAAGATCGTCTAACAAGTGCAAAAGAGCTACCTTACTTCGAAGGAGATTTCTGGCCTAATGTTCTAGAGGAGAGCATTAAGGAGCTAGAGCAAGAGGAAGAAGAACGGAAGAGAGAGGAAAACACTAGTAATGAAAGCACGGATGTAAGGATGCTTCTGCTATTTCATGATCCAATGTAAAAGTTATGATTACGTGTGGCTAATTTTGAAAAGAAAAGGGCCAGGCTAAGTGGCTTTTTCACCTTTCCAGCTTTACTCTAATATAAGTTTCAATTCTACATTTCATAAATTACAACTGTTAAAATATCACTCAGCTGCATTGGTATGAGCAGTGGCTGTTCTTATGGCTTTAAACCTAATTAATTATTACCGTCAATTAGATTGAAACAGCTGCTAGTTGAATATTTTACTGCTAAAATCCAATTAATATCAATGTTCATGCTGCAACCTTAGCTGATTTGGGAGCCTTTTCCTTAGGTGTAGCTTTTGAATATTGGCTAAGTCTTTTCTTTATAACTTATTTATAATACCAATCTTAGCAGAATGTTCTGAGAAAGTGACAGAATGCTTTGATTTAGTAGTTTACGCTGTATAGGGCTTTTTTTTAGTAGAAGGCTTTAAGGCATTGTGAATCTGAAGCACAAATACCTGCTGAACTATTGTTGGGCTACTTAAAGAAATTTCTTGCTGTTCTCTTGTTCAATTTTCATGGAGAGTGTGCACCAACTGTGCTTTCACCTTCCAAAAAAAAAAACTATGCCTCCTAATAATAAATTTGATTTTATGCTAAATTTATGCAGCTGCCCATCCTTGGATCTTCTTAGCTTTTATGGAGGAAGTGATGAATCTAGGATAAGGTTACTACTTTTGTTCATGCAGTAGTACTTAACTGTTTAAGCACTGCTGCTTTGTCACCTTACTAGATTTTTTTCTTGGGATTTAGAATTAATCTTTTTCCTGAAAGACCTTTGGATCAAAAAAGTTAGGTTTAACATTATAGCTAGAATTTGTGGTTTTCCTGTGCTGCTCTTCCAAGGACTTTGAATGAATTAAGTGTAAGAGTAACCTGTGAATGAGGCAACTTGATACTGACTTTGCATTAACACCTTCCTTACGAAGGTGTTATTTAAAGGTTTGTTTTCTACTTGGCATAGCTGCAAGTTCCCATCTCTCTATTATAGCAGAAACCAGTCATGAGGAATCTCCTAGCTGTGTGTGAGGCTGGTCAACACTTCGTCCGTCCTTTACAGCAGTTCAGCCCCGAAATCCTGTGGTGGGGGAAGCTTGTGGCATGTTACTATTTAACCTTTACTATTAAAAAGAGGTTTAACTCTTTATTGGCCCCATGTTTTACTTCTTGAAAATGAGGCAGTAATAAATTGTACTGTCAAATGAAGTGATAATCGTTCACGTTCACTGGAAATTTCTGTCGTGACAAAGTTATTTTAAGCTTAGGAAGAATGCATGTTTTAATAAGAATTGCTTTGAACCTTGATCATCACATGCTGTAGTATTTTAAGGGGCCCTGTGAGAAGCACAGAGAAGAATAAACCATTAATTGCTAAATGATGATAATTGAAATTAAGCTGACCTGGTTTATTTGACTGTTGCAGGATATGATAGGAGAAAGGTACATACTATTAATTGCACTACTAATGCTTTCTGGAGTCAGAAGAACAGCTTCTTATCAAAATCAGTTTAATGCAGTCTATTAAAAAACAAAAATAAATCTGTCAGAGCTGTAAGAAGCTAAATCCAAGTGGATTAAGTTTTTTTTCTGGTTAGTGCAATATCGGTTGTACTTCTCAGTTATTTTGAGTTTTGAATTGCATCAAGAAGCCATCTACTGAACCTCTTTGTGATCGTCCAAGAGGTTCTTCAGTGCTCAGCTATAGCAGACAAACAGGATTCAGTAAATAACGTTTCTCTTGCACCTCCTGTGCATTTATGGTTTTAATAGTTTTAGAACTACATATCTTGGTATATTCTAGAGTGATTCTAATGTGATTGATTTCATGTTTCAGGGGACCCTGGTAAGTATCTTCGGAGCAAATGATTGTGAAGTGTGTTCTGTGCTGCAGTTGTGAAAGATGTGAAAGTAATAAAATACTGACGTGATGTGGCTTAGATACCTGACAAAAATACCTTTACAATTACTAGGTGAGCAAGGGAGACAGCAAAAATGCCAAAAAGAAGAACAATAAGAAGACAAGTAAGAACAAGAGTAGCTTGAGTCGTGGCAATAAGAAGAAGCCTGGCATGCCCAATGTGTCCAATGACCTCTCCCAAAAGCTGTATGCCACTATGGAGAAGCACAAGGAGGTAAGAGCTGATACAGTGAGGTCTATGTATTTTACTCCAGTAGAGAAGTGTGCAAAGCTTTGATACTTCAGAGTCATGCCCTGTAAATTATATAGGTTTGACTGGAGAACTGAGTGACACACCAGACAAGCATCAGTAATTCTGGGCTCTTTGCTGTAAGGGTAGTGCAGATAAATACAACTGTGCTCATACAGAACTTCCTAACAGTCTGGATTGTCACAGCAGTTTTGCTGTTCAGTCCAGTGCTGCTTAACCTAATGTTTTTGAAGAAGGTGAACCTGCGAGGCACCTGGAGGTTTGAAATTCCTCAGGTCTTACAAGCTTGGTGGCCCATCACTGAAGTGTTAGCTGGTCCTGGAATTGTACTCTCTGTGTAATGAAGTTTGGCAACCAGAATGTCTTGACAAGTGCTGGCATATTAAGTCTTTTTACCTTTCAGGTCTTCTTTGTCATTCGTCTCATTGCTGGCCCTGCAGCCAACTCCCTGCCCCCCATCGTTGAGCCTGACCCCCTCATTCCATGTGACTTGATGGATGGGCGTGATGCCTTCCTAACCCTTGCTAGAGACAAGCACCTGGAGTTCTCCTCACTACGAAGGGCTCAGTGGTCAACCATGTGCATGCTGGTTGAACTGCATACCCAGAGTCAAGACCGCTTCGTTTACACCTGCAATGAATGCAAGCATCATGTGGAGACCAGATGGCACTGCACTGTTTGTGAGGTATGCTTGGTGAAGCTTTCCCTGCTTGTGTCCCTGTATCTTCACATGAACTGATCTCTCAGTACTAACTGATGAGAAAAGATCTGTACAGCTCATCCTCTGACAGTTCAGAAAGAAACAAGAGGAAGCAGTTTCCATAATGAGCAATTTTACTAATCCACCACTTGGTGTGACTTTTGTCTTCTACTTTCAAGCTGTGGAGAACTGAATTTCCTGTATTTCCTGTAGTTCATTTAAAGTGCTGCTGCTTAAGCAGTTTGGAACTGTAGCAGTTGCTTGAGCCATAATCAGGATCAGCTGATTTTTCTGAAGAGTGTAGCATTCTTTCTGCTCCCAGAGTTAGAGCTGTTGTGCTGCAGTATTTCTGTAAATGGGACTCTTCATTGGTTTACTGGCGTAAAGGTTTTGCTATGCTAGAGGTCAGATTCTTGTACTTGGGTGATTTTTCCACTACTCTGCTGTGTCTCTGTAGATGCTACAAACAGCATTTTTGTTTTCAGAAATCTTTGTTTGCAAGTGTGTTTGAACATCCCCGAGTGCAGAGTGTGGGTCAATTCTTTGCCCTCCAGAAGCTGAACTAACCTTGAATCTGTTTTGGAATGTAAATTTTTAGCCTGCTGGAAGTAAATTACTATCTCAGATTCAGCTCTGAAAAGGTCTGATTAAAATTGGATGCTCACATTTCCTTTTATATACCAGAAAATAAATTCTAATTTTTTCTGTGGATTAATGGATCCTGAGGACTTGTATCTTTTAAAGATCAATTATTGGGCCAAAACTCACGTGCTGTTGCTTTCACAGCATGTGATGCTGTTCTATTACTTCAGTCAGCATACTCTGTTCTTTAGCTTGCCTGAAAACTGAAAACGCAGCTTTCATTCTCTTTCCTTCTTTGAAAATCAGTACCTCTCCTGCAACTCTTGCCCTCTTCTTTTAAGACAGCATCAGACAGGCAGCTTTTTGTTCCTTCCCTTTTTCTTCTCCTTTTCTACCAGGAAAGAAAGGGATTTTCCTGGCCCAGCTTGAATAATGCGTGCCTTAGTAACTCAGAGCAAACTTGTTTTTCAAGCTATATATATTTGTGTAGATTTCAGACATCCTTACATCTACACACCTACCCAGGCTGTAATTTGGATTTATTCCTTCTCTAGTAACTCAGCATGGTGTGAAAGATTGAATTTTTCCCTAGAGCAACAATTTGCCTGGAACAGACTGGTAGTAATTTGTTCAGGTAGTGTAACTTTGCTTACTTGTTGTACAGAGTTTCTGGAACACCGATAACTTCTCCTTCATTGTCTTTCCAGGATTATGACCTGTGCATCACCTGCTATAACACTAAAAACCATGACCACAAGATGGAAAAACTAGGCCTTGGTCTAGATGACGAGAGCAACAACCAGCAGACTGCAACCACCCAGAGCCCTGGCGATTCGCGCCGCCTGAGCATTCAGCGCTGTATCCAGTCTCTGGTGCATGCCTGCCAGTGCCGTAATGCCAACTGCTCGCTGCCGTCCTGTCAGAAGATGAAACGGGTTGTCCAGCACACCAAAGGCTGCAAACGTAAAACCAACGGAGGGTGCCCCATCTGCAAGCAACTCATTGCTCTCTGCTGCTACCATGCAAAGCACTGCCAGGAGAACAAGTGCCCAGTGCCCTTCTGCCTCAACATTAAACACAAGCTCCGTCAACAGCAGCTTCAGCACCGCCTGCAACAGGCGCAGATGCTCCGCAGGAGGATGGCGAGTATGCAGCGGACCGGTGTGGTAGGCCAGCAGCAAGGGTTGCCCTCCCCAACGCCAGCCACCCCAACAACTCCAACAGGCCAGCAGCCCCCAACACCACAAACCCCACAGCCCCAGCCTCCACCCCAGCCTGCCTCACAGCCTCAGCCTGCACCTCCCAACAGCATGCCACCCTACACCATGCCAAGAACTCAGCCCCCCAGCGCTGTGTCCCAGGGCAAGGCAGGTGGCCAGGTGACTCCTCCAACGCCACCCCAGCCGCCTCAACCACCGGTGCAGGGTCCTCCTCCAGCAGCAGTGGAAATGGCCATGCAGATCCAGCGGGCAGCAGAGACCCAGCGTCAGATGGCACAGGTTCAGATTTTCCAAAGGCCAATTCAGCACCAGATGCCCCAGATGCCACCTATGGGAATGAACCCTCCACAGATAGGCAGAGGTCCTGGTGGTCACATAGATCAAGGAATGGGGCCAGCCGGTATCCAGCAGCAGCCACCCTGGGTGCAGGGGGCCTTACCCCAAGCTCAGCTGCAGCCAGGAATGCAAAGGCCATCTATGATGTCTGTAGCCCAGCCAGGTCAGACGATGAATATGGCTCCTCAGCCAGGCATGGCTCAGGTACCTGGCGCTGCTCAGCCCAAGCAACCACCTCTGCCCCAGGCGGCCTTACAAAACCTGCTGCGGACTCTCAGGTCTCCCAGCTCACCCATGCAGCAGCAGCAGGTGCTTAACATCCTTCACTCCAACCCTCAGCTGCTGGCCGCTTTCATCAAGCAGCGGGCTGCCAAGTACGCAGGGACCCAGAACCCCCAAGGGATGACAGGCCAGCCTGGCATGCCTCAGGGCCAGCCAGGTCTCCAGCCGCAGCAGGCCATGCAAGGGCAGCAAGGAGGTGTGCACCCCAACCCAGCAATGCAGAACATGAACCCCATGCAAGCAGGAGTGCAGAGGCCCAGCATGCCCCAGCAGCAGCCGCAGCAGCAGCCGCAGCAGGCCATGGCTGGGATGAATCCTCAGGCCCAGCAGATGAATATGAATCACTCGGGGATGGCTCCCCAGTTCCGAGACCTCCTGATGAGGCGACACCAGATGATTGAGCAGCAGCGCCACCAGCAGCAACAGCAGCAGCAGGGAGCAGGACCAGCACTGGGGCCGGGCATGGCCAACCACAACCAGTTTCAGCAGCCGCAGGGCGTTGGGTATCCCCAACAGCAGCAGCAGCGGATGCAGCACCACATGCAGCAGATGCAGCAAGGAAACATGGGACAAATAAGCCAGCTTCCACAGGCAATGAGTGCAGAGACGGGAGCTAGCTTGCAGCAGGCGTTCCAGCAGAGGCTGCTTCAACAGCAGATGGGGTCCCCAGCTCAGCCCAATCCTATGAGCCCCCAACAGCACATGCTCCCCAGCCAGGCTCAGTCCCCGCACCTACAGGGCCAGCAGCTCCCTTCATCGCTCACCAATCAAGTGCGTTCTCCACAGCCTGTTCCCTCACCGCGGCCCCAGTCCCAGCCCCCCCATTCCAGCCCATCCCCTCGGATGCAACCTCAGCCTTCTCCACACCACGTCTCCCCGCAGACCAGCTCCCCACATCCAGGACTGGTAGCTGCCCAGGCTAACCCCATGGATCAAGGGCACTTTGCCAGCCCGGACCAGAGTGCAATGCTTTCCCAGCTTGCTAGCAATCCTGGCATGGCAGGCCTCCATGGTACAAGCGCCACGGAACTGGGGCTCAGCTCCGAGAACTCAGACTTGAATTCAAACCTTTCACAGAGTACACTAGACATACACTAGACACATTGTAGCATTTTGGGAGCAAAAAAGAAAAAAGAAATAAAAAATGAAAATAAAAGAAAAAACTTATTTTCTCAAGACTTTTTGTACTGAAGACAAATTTTTTTGAATCTTTCTTAGCTAAACCAACATTTTTCCCTGGAACACATCTGAACTCTGCAGCAGTAGTTTGTGGTTTTACAAACCAACCAACAACGAACCTGAGGGACAGTAGAGTACAAAGAATATATTTTTGTTATGGCTGGAATCCTGACCAGTCCTTTTTCTTGGTTTTTTTTTCCTTTTCCTCGTGTGCGTTGGGGAGGTGGGGATGAGGGTGGTCATTGGGCTGTTCACCAAAGGCCGGGCCCTCCTCATGCCTCCAATAGGGGTTTGTTTTTTTCTGTTGGATTTTTTTTTTTTAAATTAATGAAAATATGTAATATTGATAGTTATTATTTACTGAGGCAGATGGTAAACGTTTTCCCTATTCTGGTTTTCTTTCATGGCACTGAAAGAAAACCAAACACACCACACCAGAAGCAAAACAAAACTAAGAACCTTTTCCTAAAACCGGAGGACAAAAGGGGTTAGTGTTGCTTTAAAAATACATTACATATATAAATATTATATATATTAAAAAATAAATACCAATCTTTTCCTCTTTGGTTGGAAATATGTCAATTCTTTGAAGAAAAAAAAAAGTGTAAAAAATATTAAATAACTCAGCCCCCTCCTGAAGTCTACTTTTGTCCTCCAAGAATTTTCTATACGAGAGTCTGAGCTTAAAAGAAAAACTTCAAGTATTAAAGTAATTTGTACATGTAGAGAGAAGACAACATTTTTGCAAATACACAGGGGCAGCTGCCAAATGGATGTAGTATATATATTGTGGTTTCTGTTTTCTTGAAAGAATTTTTTTTCGTTATTTTTACATCTAACAAAGGAAAAAAAAAAATTAATAAAAAAGAGGGTAAGAAACAATTCCAAAGGGATGATTTTAACCTGAGAAAAAAAGTCCCTGGGGTTTCTTCTTTATGCTTGCTTTCTCTTTCCCGTGTCCCTTCCCCACCCTCTTCCACTTTCTGTAAAACTTGAAAATAGAAAGCAAAAAAGGCCCTCAAATGTTGTAAATCATGCAATTAAAGTTGATTACTTATAAATATGAACTTTCGATCACTGTATAGACTGTTAAAAATTGATTTCTTATTACCTATTGTTAAATAAACTGTGTGAGACAGACAGCCTGTTTTTAATGCTTCCCTTATCTCCCATGTGTTACTTATTCTTCAGGTGGTGGGGGTAGCAGAATGTAGGTACTGCTTCAAGCGTTCACTCCTTAGATGTTGGTGAGCTATTTGTGTATAACTGTTTTAAAGTGTAAATCTCTAATGAGGGATGTGGAGTAATAGTCTTCTATATGGGCGTTTTTAGTACAGCTTTGCATTCGCGTCTGTTCCCAGCATGTATTTTACCAAAGAACCGAGGTCTGACCTCAGCAGTTGTGCCAGGCGGCTGTACCCCACCAGCTCACCCAGCCTGGGAGCGGCTCATCTTCAACGGACCTGTTTTGCATTTTGAAATGAGAGCTATTGTTTGGATATGTGATATTAAAAAAATCCTCTTTCACTCGGAATATATTGTACAGAGCTTTTGGCACTGAAGCGTCAGCATGAGGTAAGCTTGCGCAGATGTCCCATGGGTGCTGGGCACTCAGTCACCCTGTGTTGAATCTGGTGCCCTGACAGATGTATGTAGGGTGTTTACTGAACATGGTCTCTCTGTGGAGCACCACTGTAGTAAGCACGGTTGTGTGCTGCCCATAGCTGCATGCTCATGGAGTTAATTCCAAGTGCATGCTGTGCACTGCTTGGGTACCATGTTGGACTGGCTGCCATGGAGGGCTTCCCACAATACAGCCTTGCTGTGTGTGCTCTACATGCCGTGCTGGTTGCCTTGGGAATAATTTGTACCAGGGCATTACACACCTGGAATACCCAGGTGTGATCAGAGCACATCATCTTTGTAACATCAGCTGCGGTGAGCATCTGTGCATCCACAAATCCAAGACAACAACGGGAGCAAGCTGCTCTTGGGAAACTGCTGGTGGAAGATGTGGAGGCAACCAGGATGGATGGGAGCCTCAGCTGAGTGCCAAACGAAAGTAATGGTGTATTGCAATGTGCACAGATGTTAGAGGCTGTTAAAAAATGGAGTGAAATACCTGATGTGTAGATGTAAACACAAGGAGGACAGTCAATCTTGTATTAAAAAAAGAGGGTTGGTAACCAGCCTTTAGCAAGATCGTGGAAAGTTCCTGGAAGGCTGGAGGAGAAAGCAGCCTTGTGCTTTGGTATTCTCCCTTAGATAATCCCTGTACTGATCACACCTGTATGGTGCTGATCAGCTTTGCACCAAGCCCCCAGTTACCTTGTCTGCTTTGGGAAGGGCTGCAGCTGATCTGCTCTTGAGGGAGAGCAGGAAGCACAAAACCACATGCTGAATGCCTGTGAAAGCTCAGGTTTGTGTTTTCCATAACCCTCATGGTATGCTTTCCTCTTTCTTCCCCGCGCCTAAGCAAAGCCAAATCTCACTTCCAGCCTTGGGGAGACTTCTAGGGATGGAATATAAATGAAGTTCCTTCTGACCACATACTGGCTAGTGAGACGTAAAGTGTGCCTGGCTTTCTGACTTGCACGCTTTTGTGAATCCCAACCTGGGAATCTGCTTTTACCTGTACATGTCTATGTTGTTAGCACACAGAATACGTTTTGAAATTGTCCCAGCCTGCACCGGAGCATCTGGCTTATGCTGAAGTGGGGAAGCCTTGAGGTTTTTCAGAGCAGCTTTGATTCAAAGAGACATAGATCTTCCAATTTTGAATGTCAACATAGTGACTTGCTTAAAAGATGCTACAAGGCATTTTATGTGACAGTACAGCTGCTCTGTCTTTGTAGCTGCTGTCTCTGAGCTAAGTTTAAATGTTTCATTGAGGTGGTGTGGATGGTCAATGGCCTTGAATTTCTATGGGGTTTCCTTCCCTTACATCATTCTGTCTCTGCTTTCCCCAATTCTGCTGGAAAACCAGAATCCACCAGTTGGGGAAACACTATGGCTAAGGGGGTGGGGTAGGACTTCAGGATGGCAACAAACCAGATGTCGTCTGTATCACTGCTGTGTGCTCTTGCCAGCCATCTGCAGCCAAGTAGCTCATTTCACTTACCATGTATTTGTTAGACTCTTGGACCAGCAAAAAGATATCAATGTTAATGCTTATAGTCAAATAATAGGCAGTTCAGTGATGCAAACTCTCTCATATCTACTCCTTCCAGTGCCGCATTGACTCCCAGGATTAATGACTTGAAGGTGCAGGCAGGGAGGGCTTATAGTGATTTGTTACAGGGAGGAAAGTTTATGGTTTCTCCTTCTGTCTTGGGCTATCTGTTTGTTAAAAATACTCTACACGCTGCTCTTCCCTGTTTCTTTGTTCTACATTATGGACAATTTTACTGTTTATGGAGTGTTTTAGGTATGTTGTGTACTTGTTCTTTGTTACTCCTGAAGCTGGTTTTATCCAGCTTCTGGTTACTCTGATGGTTTGGCAGTGGTGAATTATGTATAGCTCAGGGCCTGCAGTACCATCCTGTGGCTGTGTGTGTCTACACTGCTTTTTTTCTTTATTTTTTTCTTAATTCCAGCATCATAGATACCCTCTTCTACACAGAGACACTTGTTACCACAGGAGCATAGAATGGCTGAGGTGGGCAGGCCCCTCTGCAGCACATCTAGTCCACCTCCCTGCTCAGAGCAGGGCCTCCTAAAGCAGGCTACGTGGGACCGTGTCCAGATGAGCATCTCCAGGATGGATGTGCCACCGCCTCTCAGTGTACTCCCTGTACCAGGTATATGTATGCATGGAAAAGATTCCCCTGAGCTTTCTCTTTTCCTGGCTTGAACTGTCCCAGCACACCCAGCCTTTCCTCATCTGATGGATGCTCCAGCCCCTCATTATCTCCTTTGCTATAGGCTGTGCACTGTATTGACATCTCTTGTACTGGTGAGCCCAGACCTGAACATGGCATTGCAGATGTGCCCCAACAGTGCTGAGGGGAAGGATCCGCTTCCTCCACCTTCTGGCAACACTCTTCCCAGCACAGCTGAGAAGGCTGTTTGCTGTGTTTGCTATTAAGGGCATGGTTTTGGCATGTTTGATTTACCACCAGGTTCTTTTCTGCCAAGCTGCCTTACAGCATGTGCTGGTACATGGGGCTGTCCCTCCCATGTGCAAGACTTCACATTTCTCTTTGTTGAACTTCCTGTCAGACCATTCCTTTAGCCTGTTGAGGTTCCCCTGGATGGCACCACAACCTTTTGGTGTATCAGCCGCTCCTCCCAGTGTTGCACCATCTGTGAACTTCCTGACGATGCACTCTGCCCCATCATTCAGGTCACCAATGAAGATGACGTGGAACAGTATTGTCCCCAGTACCAACCACTAATGACTTGCCCCCACTGGACTTTGTGCTAGTGTTCCCAACCTTTCAGTCCACCTTGCTGTCTATCTAGCCCATATTTTCTGTTTGTGAGGAAGTTGTCAGAGATGGTGTCAAAAGCCTCAGGTTAATTCAAGTTGAACAACATTCAGTGCTCTCTCATCTATCAAGCTGGTCATCTTATCATCCATCAGGTTGCTTAAACATGATTTCCTCCTCAGAAGTCCATGATGACTATTCTCGTTCACCATCTTGTCCTTAGTGTGTTTGGAAATAGTTTCTTGGAGGATTTGCTCCATCACCTTCCCAGGGATTACGGTGAGGGTGACTGGCCTTTATTTTGCCAGATTATCTTTGAGACAGGAGTCTATTCTGCCACTCCTCAGGAGCTTCCCCCAGTCACCATGACCTTCCAAAGACAATAGAGAATAGCCTTGCTCTGACATCAGCCAGCTCCCTCAGCAGTTGGGTGTGCAACAACCAAGTTCCATGGACTTGAGCACGTCTAGTTTGTTTAAATGCTCTCTAACCTGATTCTACTTTATAGAGTGCTCCAGACATTCCCCCTGGTCCCAGGGAGCTGGGGTTGCTGAAAGCGGGGACCTTCAGAGAGGCACCCAGCTGTGCTGATTTCACAGAGAAGTTATGAGACCTTTCTGGAGGATGCTGCCCTCCCAGAACATCCCTGTTTTCATGCATACACGTGGGCTGGACCCCAGGCTGCCATGTGTCAAGATCTCTCCTGTCCACATCTCAGTGCAATCTTTGCTTGTCTAGCTAGTCCTTCACTCGATTGTCAGTTCTCTCACATGTTGACTCTATTTGAAAGCACTTCTCCACAGCTTGGACAGCCTTTTTCAGCTTAGCAAAGGTGGTTTTGCTCCCTTGGTCAGGTGGATCCCATCTTTTCATAGCAGCCTTTGATCACTGATGTCATAAAAAATAGTTGTGAAAGCTGAATCCCTATTGATAGCAGCTGCACAAACAGTTGTTGACCTGCAGGCTGCATCTGTTCCCCCTCACCAGCAGAAGACCACTCAGCCCACATGCTCATAGCCACTGCGTTCCAGAGCTGTGAAGTCACATGTGATAAGCTCCAGGTCTACCCTGGAAGCATCATCAATGCCCATGTGGAAGAGCAGCAGTGGGTGCTAATGGTACAAGGGCTGGACAAGCCTTGGCAGCCTCTCCGTAACCTCCTACATCTAGAACCTGGCAAGCAGCACATCTCCTTAGGCAGGTTGGCAGATGGTGGCCTCTGTGCCCTGCAGCAGGGAGTCTGTCACTGCCAGCACCCATCAGTGTGGTGCTGCTGCATGGCTCAGGCAGTTGAGATGTTTCACTAGACACAGCTCACAGCTTCATCACCATGGGAGCCACCGTGTACCTCTCTCAGCTGTTCCTTGGGAGCTGCGCTCTGGACTCAGCAGTTACCCAGGCTTCTTCTCCTTATTACCTGCTGTCTGTTAGTTACAATAACGCACATACAGCAAGTGTCACACCAGATAATTGTGCAAAACCTAAAACAATGTTGGTAACAGTCACCTAGTCATTAGACAGCTGTTGTAACAGTGAAAAGAGCTACCTCGCAGCTCCTGGCAGGCTTAGACAAGTCCAGACAAATCAGGTGACAGGGCCTGAGTTACTCACATAATGCAGAGCTTGTGGCCTCTTACAAGTGGTGGAAGTACCACAAGGCTGAGGTGTGTGATGTGATAGTGACAGCGAATCCAGGTTCTGCTTCCTTTTCTAGTGTTTGATACACACTTAGTTTGTCCACAAGAAACTCCCCCTCCTGTTTCCAAGGTGGTCTTTTCACACACACCATGTCCTTGATTGTGCTGCTCCCAGTTACAACCAAGACCCTGGTCCCAGGGTTTGGAGAGCCTGGTGCGGGGCCTGTACTGAAAGACAGCAGTGACCAGAAGCATCTGTTCCTAATGCCTCATACCCTTAAAATGAGCTTTTATTTGAAGAACAGCCACAGGTTGCCCTGGTTTGGGAATGTTTGTTGTCACAAGCCCTCTTAGCAGCTGCCTTTGTACCACACCACTATTGGTAATCGTCAATTTGCACAAGGAGCCACTTCCCCCTTTGACTTGTAAAAACAGATTACGTGCTGTAGATCCCAGCCTAAGACAGAGCCTAGCCCAGTCCCTGGAATTTTGAGAACACAGTGGGCTCCATCTGCAGTGGTTTCGGCAGCAATCTGTGCCTGCATCATGGTTGAATTGCTGCTGAGCTGCTCCATCAGCCTCATAGGTACATTGCATGCATTGGTATTTGCCTACCCAACTTTGATCTGGCACTTCAGTTAGAGAAACAGGGGTTTGGGGACATGCTTGAGTTGCTGTCTCTTAGAGCAGGGTCTTGGTTGTAACCCTGCAGCTGGCTGTACACAGTGATGTTTGAAAGGGAAACCTGTTCTGTAACCGGCGCTGTGGGCAGCCGATGGGCTATCAGCCATGGGGCCAGTCTACACTCCTGTTGTAGGGAGCGTGGTGGATTTAGGGAGAGTGGAAGAATTACTATTGGCACCATCTGCCACAGCCATCTTCAAAGCCTTTCAGAGCTTCTGGTGAAGCTGGCATGGCCCAGACTCTTATTGTCCCTAGGTGTGCTGGGTGGTAGCAGGCTTTTACTTATGTTGGGAGCATGTAGCTGTGCGGGATGCAACCACAAGCTCTGTCAGTGGGTGATTTGCTTCTTCCCATGCCCCCACAGGCCCCATGGCAATAGCAGGGATTGGGAGGCAGTGAGAGTGGCATTACAAGAAGAAAGCTCTTTGCCAACCCACTCCTCTGTCTGAAAGGGCATAGCTTCTGCTGCCCAGAAAAGTGAGGAGTCCTCACTTAGGTTTGTTTTCTTCTTCACTTTTTATCGTCTTTGTTTCCCCACAGCACCACCGTAGCCTTTCTAAAACAGGGAATGCAGGTATTGCTGCGTACCCTGTGGAGCAAGAATCGCAGCAGCATGGGACTCTGGGGCCAGTGAAGCAAGAGCTCAGATGTAGAGGCATGCCTGGGCTGACACAGAGAGGGTCTGCAAGGGCTGGAAGGCAATGTTTGGGTGTTTAATTTTGGCTGGGAATGAGGCATGGTCAGCCAGGGCCCAGCTCTCTGCAGTACTGCCAGGGGCAGCAGCTGCAGGGCTGAGGTCTATGGTGTCTGCAAACACAGCACTGGAAGCCAGGGCCACTTCTTTTGCTCATAGTAATCTCAGAGACCTAAACTGAAAGTCCTTTGGGCATTTCCTTTTCCTGTGCTTCTTGAGATTGCAGCGAAGGCAATAGCAGTGGCTGGGGAGTCCCGCATTCTTTCAGTGCAGGTGTGCTCTGCTGCTCTGGCAGCAGGTTGGTAAGTTGAGGTTTTACTAAAGAAACCCTTAGGGAAGGTATTTTGGGCCTTTTTTTTTAGTTCCCCTACTGTAACCCTCTTACTGGAACCTGCTGTTTCTCTCCTGGACTGTGGATGTGCTGTGTCTTGCCTGAAAAGTTGTTATACGGCAGGAGAGGGAGACGTGCATTTCCCTTCCCTCTTACACTCAGCCAGTTTCTGTTTCTGATTACAGAAGCTCATACCTGTCCCTCTCACAATTCACTCAGCTCCAAGGAATCAAGGGGAGAACAAGATTTATTATTCCAAAGCAAATCTTCAGCACTGGGATAGGGTGGGCAATTACAATTAGAAGCTTATTTCCAGGATGATTTTGAGGGTTTATCCCTCCTCCTTTTTCCATCAAAAGGATGTGAAGATTGGGGTGTGGCACTGAAATGAGCTCCCTGGTGAGCAGAGTTTTGAGAGCCACACGAAAGAGAGATCTCACCAGGCCTGTCAGCTGAAGCCAGGGCAGCCTCAGGCCTGAGGTGAGACGTGGGTCATACAGCAACCATGCTGCCAGGGTCTGTAGCCATGTTCACTGGCAGGGTTAGAGCTGACAGAAGTTAAAACCCCCAAATCATGAGTTAAAACCCAAAAACCTCAGGTGGTTTTGTGTTTGCTCACTGCTTTCTCAATCTGAGCTGGTAGGATGCTGAAGAGGGACTCTTCCTCAGGGTCTGCAGCAATAGGACAAGGGGCAGTGGGTTTAAACTCACACAGGGGAAGGTCAGGTTAGATATAGGGAAGAAGTTCTTTACTGTGAGGGGGGTGAGGCACTGGAACAGGGAGCTCAAAGAAGTGGTAAATGCTCCATCCCTGGCAGTGTTCAAGGCCAGGTTGGACAGAGCTATGTGGTCTAGTGTGACAGGAACACTCCTCTGCATTTGATTGACAGGCCAACACCTCCCAAACGAGCCGTCTGGTGGGCCGGAGGAGCAATGTGATCCGTGTGTACCTGTGACATGGGTAAGCCTTTGAAAGAACCTTTGCCATGCTGCTTTACTTTCACTGGCAACCAAGGCTGTGCTATATGCACCAGAGGGGAACCGTGCATGTCTTCGTGAGTTACTTATTTAACTACACAGTCTATACAATACAGCTTTTAATTTTTTACAGTGTTGACGCAATGAAGGTGATAATAAAATGAAAGGTAAAGTGGAGAAGAGAACTAACTCCAGGAGACTTACATTTTGCATAAAAGAAAATCAATGCCAAAGATGTACACTTGATTCTTGGCAAAAAAGCTGGGATGAGGGATGTTGCCACCGGTACCACTACGACCTCATTGCTTTTCCACGGGGACAAAAAATTGCTCTCAGATGGAGAAAATCATTTGTACTATGAAGAAACTATGCTATAAATGCATAAATTTTCTAAACCCAGTTCTGTATCACAGTAAGCACTTCAAGGCCTCTTTTGTGTAAGGTCACACTGTCCTTGCCAAATGAAACATCTATTTCTGCATGAAAGCTCTGAGACTGATTGCCTGAGGAGTTGGAGAGGAGCAGCATTAACTCATCGGGGTTCTTCACCACGGGAGTCTCAGACACGGCAGGGCCGGGTAGGAGTGCAGGGCCAGTTCTCCATCCCGAAGTCTCCATCCTCCTCGCTGTTCGGCTGGCGGCTCTCACAGCGTCCAGTGGCAGTTCCCTAGCCTGGCTGCCACACTGCCGCCGTCAATGTGGAACAGGGACAAAGGCGTTGCCAGTGTGACATTAGGTACCTGCCATGCCAAAGGCATTCCTGCCACCCAAACCCAAATCCCTTCCCACTTACCAAGGCGCACAGGAAGCCGTGGGAGATGCACAACCCCCATTATTTCAGGGCAGCTACACTCGACCCTACATGCTGGCGGCTACTGCGCATCAAATCAGTTTGTGGTGTGGAAGTTCGGGGGTGGTTGGTTTTTATTATCATCATTATTATTCCTTGTTGCTCCGTTCGCACGAAGTTCCGCGCCTCAGCGAACTGACGACAACGCGGAGCCACCGGAGAGGATGAGGCCGCTCCCGCGGCTCCCCCACACCGCTGCCCGGGGCAGCCATGGCCCCATGAGAAAGAACTACAACTCCCATCGTGCCTCACGGCTCGAACAAGCTATTCGCTGATTGGCTTTCTCTTCCCGGCAGCAGCCAGTCAGGTGCGCCGTTGAGGGGGGGGCGCGCCCTCCTCGTGTGAGGCGGGCTGGCGGAGTCATGGAGCAGGAGCGGGACCAGGGCGAGGTGAGGTGAGCGGCGCCGGCAGCGGGCTCTGCCGGCACCCAAACGGGGTTGGGCTGCAACGGCTGCCGGTGTGCCTGAGGTGCTGGGGAATGCGTTGGGGCGCTGTGCTGGGCCGCCCGGTGCCCTGCGGGGGGGTGGCGCGAGGCCCGGGCCGCGTTAGCTGAGTATGGGCCGTGGTGTGGTACTGAGGTAACGGCTGCCGCGCCCCCGAGGGGGACAGGGTTTGCTGGGCCGCCTCCTCCCGGCCGCCGGCGTGAGGTGCCCTCGCGGCCCTCCGTGCTGCAGGGCGCATGGACCTCTGCGGCCGCCTCGCCTCGCTGTGGTGGTTGCGGGTGGTGCTGTCCTTGCTTGTCAGCCTGTTTCGTTTGCATTTAGCGGAAGCATAATGACCCGAAGGTACTCACTTCCTACGGTGAGAGAGATGAATGTGCTTTTTCACTCAGGTTTTCAGACATCAGGAGTGCTGTCTGAGGGCTGGATCTGCAGGACAGCAACTCAGTCTCAAGGGAGCAGCATGGGTCTGTTTTGTGTGAAAGCCAGGGAGGCTGTTGGGAGACAGCAGTGAGTGAAGTTTGGTCTTCCTGTTTGTGTATCTATCATAATACCCAGGAGCCAGGGATCGGAGAGAATTTAGCATTGACGGACTTGCTGCTCATCTTTTGTTGTTGCACACTTGAGTGAACAACTGTATCCTGGTGTCTCGTGTGGCTGTTCCAATCTACCTTTCTATTCTGTCCCTCCCTGTCCTGATGCTGACTTCTTGCTGGTGTTTCATGAGTTGCTGACACCTTTTCCCAGTTTGTTTTGCCTTTAGTTGGAGGCTAGTTCAAGATTCTTCTAATCTGAGACACAGACACTGGATTTCTGTACTTTCTTCAATCGCTGCCTCTCTGCTCTTTTGCTGTAACAGCAAGCATGAGGAGTTAGGGAAGACGTGTAGTTGTGGAGATATCTGGTTGTAGGCAAAATCTCTTCAACGTTGTTCTGTCTTCCTGCTGATGCAGCTTCTGAACTGATGTCAGCTGTGGACTGCAGCTTCCGGAGAACATGACCTTTCCCCAGAGTCAAGTGTGTCCTGCTGACATCCAGCCTGTACTGGTCTTGTGGGCTGTGATGGCCAGAGTGTGCAGTTCTGTGCCCTGCGCCGGAAGGTTATAGTGGCTTTAATGTTGAGGGTGTCCGTGCTGCTGTGCTGTGCAGCTGTGTTGGGAGACAGCTGGGATAGAATTAATTTTCTTCCTAGTAGCTGGTGCAGTTCTGTGTTTGACTTTAATCTGAGAACAGTGCTGATAACACACTGTTGTTTTAGTTGTTGCTGAGTGGTGCTTACCCTGATCAACGACTTTTCAGTCTCATGCTCTGCCAGTGACGAGGGGCACAAGAAGCCAGGAGGGAGCAGAGAGAGAACACCTGACTCAAACTATCCAAAGGAGTATTCTGTACTACAGCATGTCATGTACGGTATAGAAATAGGGTAGTTGGCTGCATGGGACCGGTTGCTGCTGGGCATTGATCCACACGAGTGGTGCCAAGGATTCAGACTCCTGCCTTTGGGGTTGTTATGTGGACTTTTTGCTCACCCTGAGGCTTCTCCCTGGTCCCCTATGTCAAGGAAGGCAGGTTTACTTTGGGATGTGGTGTAAAACGTCTATTTTAAGGCAGACTTACTCTTCATTTTTAGTTGGTATCTACCTACTGTCACAAAACTTCATCTTTGGAGCGGACAGAGGAGGCGGGTGATGATGATGAGGAGGATGAGGACTTGGACATCTTCGGGGGTTGTGACAGCTTCCGGGGCTACAACAGCAGCATGGGCAGCGAGAGCAGCTCCTGTCTGGATGAGTCTAGCGATGATGAGGTGGCAGACCGGGAAGCTGGAGAGCTTCCGACCTCCCCTGTGCACCAGCCGTTCGTAGGCCGGCTCCCAGACGACAGTGGCTCCGAGCCAGGTACTACGCTGCCTGTTCTACCTAAAGCATGTGTGTGATGGAAGGAACAAGGGCTGGGGGAGCTGAAGGGTATGTGTGAGTATGCTTTGGGAACAGCAGTAGATTGACACTGCAGTTCCTGGGCTATGTGGGGAATCGTCTGTGTGTAGTGAGGATTGCCTGGGCTCAGCTATGTTCTTGTGGTGCATCAACCCTGCCAACTGCTCACGTTTTTGTGCCTTCCTTCTCTCAGCTGTATGTGAGATGTGTGGGATTGTGGGCACCAGGGAGGCTTTTTTCTCCAAGACCAAACGTTTCTGCAGTGTCTCCTGTTCTAGAAGCTACTCCTCAAACTCCAAGAAGGCCAGCATCCTGGCTAGACTGCAGGTGAGTCAAAACCCTTCCTTATTCCCTGAAGATGTGCCTTGTACACAGGAGTTGGTGATTGCTCTCTAGTTGAAGATCAGACTGCCATTACCAGTGGCTTGTTCTTCCTGCCTGAAGTCCCCAGGGAGTGCATGCCAGCTGAAGGATGGTGGTCCCTAGAAGCTGAGAAAGGACACATTGATTAATTTTAGCTGCTCTTTCTTCTTGTTCCTGGGAGCATTACTAATGCGTTACTAAAAATTGTAGTAACCTGAAAATCACCCCAAGGAAGAGATGCATGCCTTGCTGGACAGTTACCGTGACTGGCTTCCTCTCCTGTGCCACTAATGTTCCTCATGTGCTTTCTTTTGTAGGGGAAGCCACCAACGAAGAAAGCCAAAGTTCTGCATAAGGCAGCCTGGTCGGCCAAGATTGGGGCCTTCCTGCATTCGCAGGGCACAGGGCAGCTGGCTGATGGGACATTGACAGGCCAGGACGGTGAGTGTAAATGACAGTGAGGAGATGCAGCTTGCTGGAGCTGTAGAAAAGGGGGCATCTGAAGAGCTGTAAGCTCTACAGTCCTCTTCCTTCCCTCTGCTGCACTCCCTTGGACTGAAATGATGTGTGTGGATTGCTCTGACACAGTCTAGCAAGACACAGGGCATGTCTCTCCCTCTCCCTGTAAGTGTAAATGGTTGGTAGGTTCCTGCACATCCACTACTGCAGCCCCATCCTCACTCCTGCAACTTGATGTGGAGTACAAACTATGTAGTCACAGTCTCAGAAAGTTCTGACTTCTCCTGGCAAAGCCGACTTTAATGTATCCTGCTGCTCCCAGCCCTTTGCTACCCCGCTGTCTGTGGGAAGGTATATTTAACCCAAGTTGCTTGTGGATCAGCTTGAGGAGCAACCAGTTGCTGCAGCTGAAGTAGTAGCAAGCTGCTGTGTTAGGGTAAGAGTGAGCCCCAGGAGGTGGCAGCAGGGATTGATCCCAGAGCAGGCTGCTGCTAGGGCAGATCTATAGCCTTGGATCAGGAGCAACTGTGGAATGAATATTTTGGTGCTTCACTCTGATTTTTCACAGCACCCTTTGGAGAGACACATGCTGCTGATCTGACCCTGCAGTGTTGCTGCTGAGAAGCAGAGATGCTAAGTGGCTTAACACTGACAGGATGCATTCTCCACTCTTACCCAGAGTGCTTGAGCCATGGGCTGGATTTGGTCCCTTTTCTTGCCCCTCCTGCTCCCCCTTTGCCAAAAGCAAGTGACAGCAAGGATCGATTAATAATATGGGATGCCTCCTATGGGGAACTGGTCCCTATGCACTTGTATGATTAAATTTTCCACCAGGGAAAATGTGGTGGAATGCAGAACTCCTGTGTGCTGGGGCAGAGGGATCTGTCTCAGGTAACAGGGTGCTCTGTGTCTTCTATAATCTCACTTGATTTTCTGCTCTCATGTCTGCTTATAGCGCTCGTCCTGGGCTTTGACTGGGGAAAGTACCTGCAGGAGCATGGCTTCAAGGCAGCTCCTGTCAGCTGCTTTAAACATGTGAGTTCTTTGCTGTGCCTTGCAGTGTGTGTGTATGGGGCATGTTGTACGCATGGGGCTCCCCTGTACTCCTGAGGCAAGTGGAGGGGAGAGGTCTGGGGATCTGGTGCAGTGAAGGAAGCTGGGGCTTCTCACAGCTCAGAATGGAAGTCCCATAGAGGGACCAGCAGTTCTGGGGAAGAAGCGGAGGGGGACTTGATAGAAGCATTGCTGGTGGTGGCCCATTGCTGGCTGGGGACAGTTTGCAATTTGTGTGTGAGCACAGCCCAGGGTGGTATGTGGGGAGAAACTCAGCTGATGTGATCATGGATTTGCAGTCCTTATGGGCCAAGTAGCTGAACCACATAAGTGGAAGAGTGGCAGTTCTTAGGTATTATAGCAGACCCAGCCTCTCTATGTAATAAGACTTTTTAGTTGTGATCTGTGATAATACTAACAAAATGTCCTTTATCTAGAGGATAGGTCAGGAAGACTTGGCAGTTTTTTTGGTGGTTAGGGATTTTGATACCATAGAGGAAGAGCAACAGTTACTTTGGGCTACTAGGAGAGCTGACAGTGAAATAGTTGAACATTGCTATACAGTGTTCTGCCTTTCGGGATCCTCAGTGAATGCATCAGTGAGATGTTTGGGACAGTTTGTTTGCATTTCAAGCTGTTGGCAGATATAGGAAGGGTAAGGTATGCATGTGCCTAAGGTGAAAGTGTGGCTGCCTAAAACATGTTTCTGACAGCTAGAATGAGTCCTGCTCTCACTGTCCCATGTCTCTTGTGGCTGCCTCAATCCTTCAGGTGCCGCTCTTTGATCAGTGGGATGATGTGGTGAAAGGTATGAAAGTGGAAGTGCTGAACAACGATGCTGTGCTCCCCAGCCGTGTGTACTGGATTGCATCTGTCTTGCAAACTATAGGTATGTCTGCAATGGAATTCCTGACAGCTAGGGATGGCTGACCTCTGAGGGAGCCTTTGGGGAGCTGAGTGTTGCTGGCCAAGGAAACCATCAGCTCTTAGGAGCTCTGCAACTGCTGAGAGATTTTGGAACAGGAAATACCAGAGGGTGGGGGTGGGAGGAAGCCAGCAGCTGGTTCCTCTTCTGGTTGCTGGGCTCTTTGCAAGGGTGGTTCTGCCTCCAAAATGGCTGGGGCTCTGATAACATTGAAGGCCATGCTGTCAGGACTAAGCCTCTGGTGCCCGACAGGAAGAGGAGAAATTCCTGGTCTCTAATGCCTTGCTGTGGTTGTCTGTTCTGTCCTGGCAGGGTACCGGGCCCTTCTGCGATATGAGGGCTTTGAGAATGATGCTAGCCATGACTTCTGGTGCAATTTGGGCACAGTGGATATTCACCCCATTGGCTGGTGTGCCATCAACAGCAAAATCCTGGTACCACCACAAAGTGAGTATGGGGTGAGAGGGGTGATGGAGGAGCCTTGGTTTATGCCTAGAACAGGGGGACAGGTCCTCCCAGTGTATGTGGGACCACAGCTCTATTTGTGCTCTGACTTACAAAGAGCACTTAGTTCTTCGGGAAGCTGGAGAGTGCTTGAACTGCTCCCCCTGCATCTCCCTGTATTTGACCCTGGGGGTGCTGGAGACAGAGCTGGTGTTAGACCTACAAATGAAAACTAATGCAGCTGCTGTTCCTCCTCCTGACCCCAGACAGTGGCTAGGCTTAACCTTTGGGGGAACTTTCTGGTCCTACATCCTGGGCAGGACGCAGGGAGAGCAGTGGCTCCAATCACTGCTCAACTGGCAGTTCAGAGAGAGATGCCAGTTTAGCAAAATTCTGGCAAGCTGAGATTTGCTTGATGTGGCTCACATATTTTTGCTCTAATATCACTTCCACATCTAGATCAGTCAAGTTGGGAGCCTGCTTGACCCAGTTCAGTCTGTAATGGCCATCCTTTGCAGCCAGTTGTGGGGGCAAGCTGGTAGAACTGAGAGCAGGTATTGCATCTGAAAAGGCCCTTTTAAGGCAAATGGGCTCTCAGAGAGGAAGAAGGGTGTAGTGTGATGCTGTAATTCCTTTGATCATAAAGATACGCTTTTTCCCTGTGTGTAGGTATCCATGCCAAATACACTGACTGGAGAAGTTACCTCATGAAAAAACTGGTGGGAGCCAGGACAATCCCAGTAGATTTTCACATCAAGGTAAATGTGGAAGATGTCACTTTATGTGTGGAAATGAAGCTGAAGCCAAGAGATATGTGTGCAGCGTGTCTCTTCTGGTTCTGATCCTTGCAACTCCTGTGTGACTGCTTGAAACCTGGCCATGACAGGGACAGTGAGTGCTTCTCCGTGCTCCTGATACCTGTCATGATGCTGTGGGGAATGCTGAAGCCTCCAGGCCCTGTCAGCACAACTGTTTCTCCTTTGGGTCATAGGTGGGCTTTAAAGCTGTTATCATGTAGTCTGCTGGGAAATACTGGGGGTGAGGTTTACCCTTTTGCTGAAAGGAAAGGCCAGTGAAGCTCCAGCCTGAGCTTCCCCTGCCTCATTTCAGTGCTGAGAGTCATAAAACGTCTTCCCTAAGTATTGGTAGCACAGCAGCCCATGGGGAGTGAGAGGAGTGCAGGTTCCCTCAGAGTGATGGAAGCAGCTGTAAAGAAAGAAGCCTTGGCAGCTTTGTAGCTCTTGAGCCTGTGCTGGGGTTTGACTTTGCCAGGGAAAAGAGGCTCTTTTGTCCTGGGCAACTTTGGAAACCACAGATAAGGAAGATGGTCCCAGAGACAGCAGACAAGTGGTAGGTTTTCCTCTGTGTGAGGTGATTGGTGACACTGGGCTGGAAACCTTGATAGAGTTGGTGTTTCCCTTGTTGCTTCTCAAAGTCAAGAGGATGTTTGCAGCTTCTTGATCCTGGGCCACAGCTTGTAGCTGAGAGCTCATACCATGGAAGGGGAGTGGTGGAGGGAGATGGATATTGTCAGTTTCTGTCTCCCCTTTGCATCTCAACTCCCCTCTAACGAACAGGAAGTGGAAGGGAAAGATCTTACCTTAAAAAATTCAGATTCAGCTATAGGCTGGTTTTTGGTTGTCTGAGTCTGTTTTGAGCTGTACTTCCTAGCTGCTGCATGGCATTCTGGGATCACAGTACCAAAATGTCAGGAGTCCTGTAAACACTTTTGCCCATTTGTGGATGAGTAGGGCCAGGCTGGATCAGCAAACTGAAAGTCTCGAGCAAATCAGTTAGAAGGCAGCCAGTGGTTCATGTGCCTGCACCTTTGGGTCAGTCTGCAGAATAACTCTGGCATTGGAGCAGATAGACCATCATGTTGCTCAACCACTGATCAGAGTGAAAAAGTGAAAATAAGGACTTGACCTCTTTTAAAGTCAACTGAAAATCCTGTTGCCCTGTCTTCTACACCTCTGACTGCATCCAGCCTTGAAACCCTTGTGGTCTTTTCATAACTGAAAAAGGCACACGACTCCTCACTCAGTTCTTGGTCAGCTGGAGTTGTCAGGAAGTTACATCTGTTTCTTCCACTCAGGACATTGACAGAAGGTCCTGGCTGAGCATGGCTCCTGGGCCAGGGTGGGGCTAGCGGTTACAGGGCCACAGAATCGTGGAAACTTATGGGTGCATGTACCCCACTGTGCTGCTGTGTGTGGGTTTGGCAGCTCCCTGCTCCGTGATGAACCTGCTCCCATGCATCCCTTCCCAGAGGTGTCTCCCAGTCAGCTTTGGGAAGTGCAGGGTGTTGACCAGCAAAGTCAAAGGGGAAAGCTGTTCTCTGAAGTGTTTGGAGAAAGCAAACCCCAAGTGTGATTGATCTCGGTTCCTCTGTTGGTTGTTGCCAGATGGCAGAGAGCATGAAGTACCTGTTCCGGCAAGGCATGCGGGTGGAGGTGGTGGATAAGAACCACGTGTCCAGGACACGCACGGCAGTGGTGGACACGGTGATCGGGGGCAGACTGAGACTCCTCTATGAGGACGGTGACAGTGATGATGACTTCTGGTGCCACATGTGGAGTCCCCTCATCCATCCTGTGGGCTGGTCACGGAGAGTGGGCCACAGCATGAAGAAGACAGGTAGGGATCATAGCACCACAAGCATCTTCTGATTTGCTATGGACTGTCTGGACTCTGCTGTTAACATGTCTTGACATATTAGGAGCCAGGCAGTTGCCTCAGGACCTGACAGACAAAGTCTGTGTAGTCATGTGTCTGCTGCTTTTCCCTCTGGATAGATAAAAGCCCAGTGGTCTGCTGCCATACGTCAGGAAAAGGGGGCCTGTAGGGTTTCTTGCCTGAAGCAGGTAGTCTGTCCCCACAGTATGAGAATGCAGAGTTTGCAACATCAGAGGTGTTGAAAGTCTTTTTGAGGAAATTCATGCTGGCTTCTGCAAGACTGGATGCCATCAGGTTGGTTTTTTCTAGACTTTACAGAGAATAATTTTTGATCAGCTTAGATTGGTAGAGAAAAAAACCCAAAGACTCCAGCACTGCTGATCCTTTTGGTTCCATCTCCTCCTTGCTGCAGCACCCTAGTGACTACAGCTGCACGTAGAGGTGTTAGCAGTAATGCTCAGGAAGCTCAAACATCTGCTTTTAAGCAAGCTTTGCATCACAGCACGTGTTATGAGAAGGTGTAGAGGGACTGACCTGTTCTTATTACTCTCCTCATGGTCTCTGATCTATGTCTTTTGTAGTAGCTGAGCTCTCACCAGGGAATTAATGACCAATATATTTTCTTACTGCAGTTGCTGCAGGTTTCTTACCTCTGTTTCTTTCATTCCTCACAGAAGAAAAACGCAGTGAAATGGCAAACCATCCCACCTTCCGGAAGATTTACTGTGATGCTGTCCCCTGTCTGTTTAAGAAGGTAGGACAAATCAGCAAAGGAAGCAATGATATCACTTCCTTTCTTGGGTATATGTGCAGCTGGATGGGTTGTTGAGAATGGCTTATTTGTGTCTTTTGCAGCTACAGGGCAGTAAGGTGTTTGGGGTGTCAAGGCTGTGGTTTGGCAGGGGCAGGTCAAGATAGAAAGATGGAAGAACTAGAAGACAATGACAGATTGAGGGACTCAGGTGAAGGGCAGGCAGTTGCTTGGAGCTTTGAGTTGGAGAGGGAAGACAATTGCATGGGAGAGACCAGTTCCAGCAAGGAGCTGGGTCATGTTGGTAAGGACTGAGATGAGGAGGGGACTTGCTTTGCTGCGAAGCAGCAGCTGAGTACTAGGCCTGACACTCTGACTGACCAGAGCCCCGGCAGGAGATTGCTGGCTCAAGCACAGTGTTGGTTTGCCTGCCTCTTTGTATTTCTTGTAATGTTTCTTTCCTCTCCCAGCTTGGGTTGAGCCAAGTGAAGAAGCTCTAATCTGTGCTTGATGTCGGGATGGGACTGTCCCATACCCCTGACAGCACATGGTATACCAGAGTCTCCCTTAGGTACGAGCTGTTTATGCTGAAGGTGGATGGTTTGAGGAAGGCATGAAACTGGAGGCCATTGACCCCCTGAATCTGGGCAACATTTGTGTGGCCACTGTTTGCAAGGTAAGTTCAGTGGGCAGAAGAGTGTCTGTTTAGCTGAGAACTCAGCCTCTCCTCAGGATTTTGCAAATGAGTAAGATTGGGTAGGATTTTGCATTAGGAAAAGGCTGTCAAGAGAGGCAGGCAGCTGCTGTGTGGAAGAATCAGAGTGTTACCTCAAAGGTATGAGGAGCTGATGAGACCAGCTGTTGTCCATGTGTACCTAAGTGGACAGCATGAAGATGAGCATGCTTGATCTGCAAGCTAACTGTCCAGTGTGTGTGACTGGCAGCCACCCTTCCTTCACCCTTGGGCATGCAGTAGGAAAGATTTGTTCCCCAGTTCTTGAAATGTATGAAGAGAGGCCTCTAGAGCTATCTTGAGGAGAGACAGAAGAGCAGAAGAGTTGCAGGGTGACCTCTGTGTGGGGAGCAGTGTATCCTTATGGGCATGCTTTCACTGATACAGGAGCTGAGGATGGATGTGTCTCCTGCAGTCTCTCTTAATGAGGTGGTAGTGAGCTCTATTCCTGTGCTATTGTTGGGGAAGTAAATTGCTTGGCCAGGTTTCCTCAGTAAGGGGCACTGCATGTCCCGAAAATGTGGCATCAACTTGTGTTTTTCTTGCTCCCTTCAGAATCTGTTTGCCGTTATAGAACCCAAGCTTGGCAGGGAGGTACTAGGAGAGCTCTTTGTGTTTGTAAAATTCTCCCTTCAGCCATTGCTTGGAAATATGAAGAGGTTGGGGCAGACATGCCTATCACGTTTGATAGGAAGGAGTTACCAGGGAGTGATGGGATGGGACAAGTCTTGTTGCTGTAGGAGTAGCAAGTTTGAAGGTGGTGCTCTTCCCTTCTGCCTAGTAACAAATTCATGACCTGACCATTGTGGCGGGTCTCTGAGCTGCCAATAAAGTCTGTTTCTAAGGGAGAACAGGGCTTATGACATTTCCTGGCTGAATCCTTTTCACTAGGCTATTGGCCTTGGTCCCGGTCCTGCAGAAATTGCTGCTGCTCTGGGTATTAGTTTGTGTTGACTGACATATAAGGAGAAGCTACTGCATGCCCTAGAGCATATAACATTGCATTTTACCCTCTAGCCGCAATTGTGATACCTCTGTGGGGACTGCTCGGGGGATCTTTTGAGGAGAGAGGTTTTAGAGGAAGCAAAGCTCTACACTCATGTTCTTCACCCCCATCTCAGGTTCTCTTGGATGGGTATCTCATGATCAGCATTGATGGAGCCACGTCTGATGATTGCTCTGACTGGTTTTGCTATCACGCCTCCTCACATGCCATCTTCCCTGTCAGTTTCTGTCAGAAGAACAACATCACTCTGACCCCTCCAAAAGGTGAGATTTGGACTCTTCCCTGTGGTACAAACCTGCAGGGTCAGGTTCAGGCGAATCAAACCCAAAATGTCCCAGTCTGCCTGTTTTCAGGATGATAGGGCTGGTTCAGAGATCCAGTCAATTTTTGCTCTGCCCTTATTCCAAATCTTACTACTTTGTGGAAGGAAGTACCATCTCTTAGAGGGCACTAATGGCATGGTGGATAGCTCCTGGCAGATCAGCAGGAGAGGTGTAAGATCCCCAAATTGAATCAAAATCAAAATCAGAATCAAAATCAGAATCAAAAGTTTAAAGGACAAGGAGGGTGGCAAGGGATAAGCAGAGCCATTTCTGCATGACTCAGTACTTAAAAGTGGCAGGAGTCACCTCTATTCTTGTATGAATAAATCTGAGACCAGTATTTCTGCAAAATCCTGAGA
>JAOEHY010004842.1:0-12565 GCA_025447955.1 Psilopsiagon aurifrons
TCTTCATTCTCACTGTCCCTGCGTCTGCCTTCCAAGACTTGGGTGGTGTGGTCAGAGCATTTGCCGGTAAAGACTGAAGCAAAGAAGTCATTGAGAACCTCAGCCTTCTCCAAATCCAGGGTAGCCAGTTCTCCTCATAGCTTCTGGAGAGGGCCCAGATATATCATGACAGGAATTATTGCTTAGGACTTTAAGAAAAAGTATGATTTTAGGCAGATTTTTTTAAAAGTAAGAATGGATGAAGAACAGTTTCCAGTTTTCCTGGTGCATCAAAATTTTGTAATTTTTTTTCTCTTCTAGAAGAGAGTGGCTTTAGGTGTGGAATTATAAACAATCCCCCTGGAAGAGCTCCTCAGTTGAAGAGCTAAAATAGCCTTTCCATGCATGTTAATTCCCTCTTTGAGAGGGAATATAGGACAGGGAGCACTTCAGGAGAAACTTTTGTTTACAAGTTCTAATAGCTTAGTACACTGATATTCAACTTGCTCAGACCATAAAGGGTTAATTTTTATGGAGTAGGCTAAGCCTGGCAGACTGTGAACTGAGCTGTCTTCTATACATGCTGTGATTACCAGTTTAGATAACAGGAAGTGTTTAACTAGGAGTAGAATAGGTGTCTGTGTAAGCAAGATAGAACAAAGGGCTTCAGTCTAGGCCTTGTTGAAGCAAACTCTGGTAAAACACTGATATAATAGAAATGCCATTAATGAGTTCCAAGAAATTATTTAAATATATATATGACTTTTGCAGGAAATTTAATTAATATGTGTGTATTACTGTCATATAATGCCTCCTTTTGGGAATACCAGGCTGATACATTTGGTGGAAGGATTCTCCCGTGTCTCCATGGCTGCAATAAAGAATGCCTGTTTTCTAAGATCTCAGCACACGTCTCAGAGAATTTTATTTGCCAACTTTTATGTTATCAACATGAGGATTTCTTTCATGAGACATCTCAACCAGTTCTAATGCATCCTTACATTTTCAAATAGCAAGCAAACATAGTAACAGATGTTGCAAAGAAACTGAGGAGGTAATTCCCTGTGATTGAGTTATTATGTATTCCATCAGATAGCGCTGCTCAGCTGAGCTTTTGAAGGTGGAAGGTAAGATTAACAGAAGAGGAAAGGCTTATTAATTAAAGTGATGCACTGCCAATTGTAAGGACGATCAAATATTGGTTCAGTCTTACCACTACTGCTTAATTTAAAAGGTATATTTGCTGAAGGTGACAGAACTGCCCAGAAGAGCAGAGGCTGTGTGCAAAATCTCTCACCTCATTTAGGATGAGATTTGTGCAGATTGACAAGAAAAAGACTTCTGAAGAAAACAGATCAACAAGTTCAAAGAGACCATGGTACTGAACCTGAAAAACAAAACTGCTTGTTACTTGAACAGTGTAACAAGGCAGCTTATAAGCACTACCCTTATTTATTGTAAATGTTGCAGCCAAGCTAATGATTTTTGTTTCAGTTGGAGTTCAGATTCTCTCTTTCATCAGCATTATCTTGCCAGATATGTTCCCAAGCTTATTTTAATTTAGGATTTGACACCAGTGATTGCCTTTTTTTCCCCTCAAAGGATGAATTAGTTCACAATAAAAGATGCATATTAGGCAATTTATTATGCTAATGACTTGCAGAAAAAAGCTAAATTACCTTGATGGTGGATTATATTGAACAATAAAAAAACACAGTCATCGCAAGTCTCAGTGAACATGTAGTTTAGCTGTAGTTAGCTACAGGAAGTTTCCTAGCAATAGTATCCACATTAAAGACAAACAGACACGCATTAGCAGTAACCACATTCATAGTGAAACAATATAAACAGATCTCACTCAGATTTGTAATTATGTCTCATTACCTTTCAGTAGTCATTTTTAGCTCAGCTTGGAAGCAAAGCTTGTGTTAGCATAGCATATGGTGCATGCATTGGCATTTCCTACCTGATTATTTTAAAGTCTATCATCTGATTTCAACCAAACTGAAAGAGAAGTTGAAATTCATAAGACATTAAGGTTTATATAAATTTTAAGCAAATAGGGAGTCAGGTAGAAGAAAAAGCTGACACATTAATGGTTATCATTGCTATAGAAGCATGACCTGAGAATATGAGTCCTCAGATACACAGTGTCCCACATTGCTTCTGGAACCATTACTCACTTTGAAGTGTGAAACATTTCCTATCCTATGCTGCATGCCCAGCCACTTTTGCTGACCTCTCTCAGAACTGAGGACATAGGCATTTCGGGGCACAGGGCTGTTAGTCAACTGGAAAAGTAGGAGAGAGTGTACCTGCACAGTGTAATGCAATATCTATGCACCATTAAGCTTGCATTGGGATAAGGATAAAGGTGGAGAGAAGCATTTCCAATGCAACCTTGAAATGACAGATGGATTAACAGTAAAAGAAAAAAAAATCAGATGAGACAATTAAAATTATTAAGCTGGATCAATAACAAGATTCAATCAGTTAAAGAAAAAGGTGTTCTGTGATAATGGTAGGAGATAATCAGTTTTAGTTGAGCAATAAAAGAAGCAAATCAATTTAATTGGAGGAAAAATAGAAAGAGTCCCAAATACTAATGCTATACCAACTCCATAAAACATCCAAGCAATCTAAATGAGAGGGAACAGCTCAAACACACTCTCCTAGATCCAGGGCTGTTCAACTTGGAGAGCAGAATGCTTGGAGAGACCTTAGAGCAGTCTTCCAATACATTAAGGGGGCCTATAAGAATGACTTTTTTATAAGGGTAAGCAGTGATAGGACAAGGAGGAATGCTTTAAACTAGAAGTGGTAGGTTTACATTAGATACAAGGAAGAAGTTCTTTATTGTGAGGGCGGTGAGGCAGTGGAACAGGCTGCCTAGAGAAGTTGCGGATACACCGTCCGTGTTCAAGTTCAGGTTGGATAAGGCTTTAAGCAACCTGGTCTAGTGGAAGGTGTCCCTGCCTGTAGCAGGGGTGCTGGTACTAGATGACTTTAAAGGTTCCTTCCAACCCAAACCATTCTGTTCTATAATTCTATGATTCTCCAGCACTCGGAAAAGTCAGCAGCAGTGTCAAAAGGCTGCAGTGTAATGAATATACAAATTACTGAGTAATTTTAAGCAGATGATCAGAGGGATTATTAACAATAAGAATAAAAGAAAATGCCACTTCAGAAGCTGGTCAGCTTATGTTTTTCAAAACAAATAATAATGTTGTTGGTTCTTGTTCTCCAACTGCTGCACCACTTACTTAGTACCTCTGAGTTTATGGCTCTGGCATAAATGATTGCTTGTTTTCAAATGACTAATTGCAACTCACTTTGTCTTCTCACTTTTGTAATCTGTACTTCTGAAATTAACCTTCTATATTTTTAACTGGCATTCATTTCCCTGTTTGGGGGGAAAAAATTAAATAGGTCAAAACCTTCATTTTCCTCCACTGGTTATTGTGCACACATAGACCTTATCACAATGACATGGATAGATAATGCCATCACACAAAAAGCAAGTACAATGATCTAGAGCTGGGCTAATGACAAATGTTTGTGTTAGCAATGAAAGCTCATCATCACTGTAATGACATCAGAAGACAGAGCTGCAACTTACTGCTCTTGAACTAGTGTATTATGAAAATTAGCATTTTCATTGTGTTCTGTAGCAGGAAATATTTTATCTGCTATAAAAAACAACAGCTTTTGTAAACGATTAAATTCTCAAGCTTCTTTTCAGAATTTAATAAGCTGTGAAAGTTGTTCAGTGTTGGATGTATAGCACCCTTGCTTTTATCTTCCAGTGTAGTGACAAATACACAACTTAAATGACACTCCCTCGTCTTTTTGTGTATATCACTGTTCTGCACTTTGTTAAAGTATACCATCTGAAAAATAAATAAATCATTACCTAGGACCAATTTAAAGTTCAACATTGGCTTGTGAGAACAGCCACCTATTTCTTTTATGTTTATCAATAGAAGAAAAGCTGAAAACACTTAGAAGAACAGCTGCAGCACTAGCACAAGTAGGATCTGGGGAAAGCTGTACCAAAATGCAGTCTCTGAGTAAAGCTAAGTTCTGGACTGCATGGAGAAAGTTCATTTTCCAACACAGAATGTGATTTAAGAGGGACAGCTTTTCGCTGCCTGAACATTTTCACATCAGAACAACAGCATTCACATGAAAAGAACTTGGAGATTTTGCTATTATGGAGAAAAAGCGTCCAGTTTGGCTACACCCAAAGAAATATTTTCCAGTCTAGACAGGACCCCAGTTTTGACAAAGCTTAATTTTCTCTTTTAAGATAAAAAAAATAACTACCATTTCCCTGATTTCTCTAAATCCTACTTAATCTGCCCATTTCAATACATGATCTAGTCACTTGTGAAACAGAATCATTTTGTTATTCACGGATGTGTGCATATCATTCACATGAAAAACCACAACACAGGCTGAAGCAAATACTGCCAGGAAAACAAAACACAAATGATTAAATAATTCAACCAAAACCCACCCAAAAGCTGTGACTAAGACAACAGACAGAGATTCAAGCCCTCAGCTTCCTGGTCTCAATACTGCATGACAAAAAGCATGTAATTTGAGATTGCTGCTCCTGGCTTCCCATCTCTAAAGCAATCACGAGCATTAAGATGTCACAGTGTATGTGGAGAGATTATTGAAACCTGCTTCCTTTTCCACTGATTTCCATGGGAAATTAACATCAAACTCTGCTAATGGTGTTCACTTCAGTAAGACAAGCAAACTCAGGGAAAAAGCCAAGAAAGTTGAGACAACTCTCATTTTTCTAGGCACAAAAAGCAGAGCATGTTGGGTACACGCAACAGGGGGACAAAGGCATTTCGCTGTGGCTCTGCCCTGCCATATGCCTGCAGGGGTGGAAAGCCTCTATCACCCTTCCTCACTCATCTGCATTTCTATACTGTCTGGTGCTCAATTTTTCCTTACATTGGATGTGCTGCTTGCAACTCACAGCTCCTACTACCTCCCTAGATCACTTGTTGCCAGCAGTGGAGGAAGCTAGATCATGCTTTCAGGTAGTTGTAGAGAGCACTAAGGTCTCATCTGAGCCTTTTCTTCTTCAAAATAAACCACCCCAGTTTCCTCAGCTATTCCTCATAAGGCTTAGTCTCTGCACTTGTTCTGGCTGGACCTGTCCCTCCAGTTTTCCCGCAGGTGCTGTGATCTCACTCAGGATAGCCTACTCCATGACCTTCCCTGGCACTGAGGTCAGGCTGACAGGCCTGCAACTTCCAGGGTCCTCCTTCCTTCCCTTTTTGTAGAGAGGCATGATGCTGGCCAACCTCCAATCCTCTGTGACCTGCCCAATAGACCAGGGCTGCTGACAAATGAACAGTGGCTTGGTGAGCCCATCTGCCCAGCTCCTTCAGGACCCTCGGATGAAACCCATCTGGGCCCATGGACTTGCATATATCTAAGTGGATGATGGTCACTAGACATTTCTTCCTGGATTATGGAGACATCAGTCAGCTCCTTATCTTTGTCACCCATTTAGTGAGGCTATGGGCCATCTAACCCAGTGGCACATTCATAGAGACTTGAGGGGGAAAAAAAAAAGACCATAGGGACATTTTAAGGAAACACATACCTGTCTTGTTTGTCCATCTGTATTTCCTCTCAGATTTTATTTCATTCTCCTTTCAAAGTACTGGTCATGCAATTTAGGAATACCCGTTAACAGTTTGATAGAGGTAGACAAACTAACTACAACTAAAAATAGTAATGAGCCACATTGTTTAGTGTGTCAAGTATATTCTCTGATGACCACTGATGAATTAGTGTTTTTATTATAAAACCAGCCCTTTATTTCACACATGTAGCAAGACTTTCTCAGGGCAGCATGCAGAGCATGCAAGTATTTTTGAGACAAAAGGCCTCAAAGACAGCCAAATGTCCAAGTATTTAGGCTACAATTTAGATCATTAAAACAACTACTGATAGTTTGAATTCTCTGAATTTTCCCTCTGTCACTGCTAGGACCAGGGAAACATGAAGTTGCCAAGAGGAGACAAGGAGACTTTGCAAAGCATCCCCTTCAGTAGCATTGATCTGTATGACATATGTTGCCACATGCAGAATGCTGCCATATCCCCATGGCTGCATAACATGCTTCCCCTCCCTGGCATTTAATTCAGAGCAGTATCCACCTGAATCAGAGAGGTCTGTCTGCCTAAAATGAGAGATGACATTTTCATGAAACCAAATAAACCCGGGAGTGGCAGATGGTGTGTACATGCAGGGAGGGAGGTGGAGGAAGGAGAGTGTGGTTTAAAAAAAGTACCTGCCCCAAATACAGTGCAAACTACAATCAAATTACAAGTACTGGTAGGGTGAAGGGAAGAAAAGGGAAAGAAATAATCCTCTGAGAAAGATGTAGGGAGAAGGTTGAAGTGTAATCAGTGTGATTAGGGTGTAACACAGCAAGCATAAAGGATTCAAATAACCAGGTGAAACCGAGTATCCAGGTATTATACACTTCATGGTGAATGTCCATCAGCAAAAGCACACATGAGCTGAGATATCCAGAAAATCTCTGTTCAGATTTGCAGAAAAGACTTCAGCAGTCCAAGTTACACTTGATAAGCCCAGAGGCAGCAGTAACCATGACATGTATGCCTGATGAAAGCCTACCTCAGACAGTTTACCTTCCTCTCTCTCTATTTAAATACCCACTTACATTTAAGCAGATTAAATCCATTGATTAACATAATGTCCAGTCTACACTCGGAAACACTGACAGTGCTCAAAGATCCTAATAGCCGATTTTTTTGGAACATGTTATATAACCACAGCAAATCCATCAGTGTCTTGGAGATCACCATAGAAACAGGCTGGTAACTATCTGTGCAGGAGGAAGAAGCCTTGATCTCAGCTTGGAAGAGATGCTGATGTGACTGGTCAAACACATGGGCCTCCCTCCCTTATTTCCAGCATCATGGACTTGCTCACTCTCAGTTTTTTGACTGAAGGTTTCCTGCTCCATGTAAGGGATTTAGTAAGATGCTAAATGATTTTCTACCACAGAAAGTAAGACACTGAGGCTCTATTCCAAATTAAAGATCACAAACCAAAAATAGCTAACTCGGTATTTCTGCAGGAAAAAAGACTGCTTCAACTATCTGAATTGCAAAACAGTGAGGTTCTGCACACTTAAAGGTGCAGTGTTTGCTGCCATTATCTCTTTTTTGTTGCCGCCTGGTACATCTTCCCAATGATCTGGGCCACAAGAATAGAGAGAAATTGTGCAATCTACAAGGCCTGAGACTAGAATTGCTCTGCTAGAGGGGGAAGAAAAGGGCAAAAGAAAGGCTTCATCTTATTCAAGGGACATTTACTTAGTAGGGACTTCATACAGCCTCTCCATGTCTTTATTTTTGGTATCAATCTAAAAAAGTTTCCATGGGCTCTGTCCTTGGCTGAAGTAACTTCTTGGAAAAGCATCCATATTTCAGTGGTCTTCACATCACGTGAAGTAGAAAAGGTGTGTGCTTCCACATAATTCTTACAATTAATGCACAACGAATGAACTGACTGAATTGAGAATTCATAAATACTAACTGTACTTGAATAGAGAAGTAGCGAAACATTCCCATTTGTTGACCTGAAAATGTGTTCCTCAGCTTAAAATATTTCTCTAAATTTTTTATTTGATGACAGTAAATCTTTTAATCACTCTCTCATAATATTATGACTTTAACTTAAGACCATTCCAATCCTTCAAAAAGAATTGACATTTACTCAAACAAAATGATTAATTTCTTTGCACTGCAGTAAGTGTTCACAGGCTCAATTCATCTCAAGATTAAAGATTACTTAACCAAAGCTTTTCCCAAAGTTAATTCAGTTTAAATATGTATTTACACAGTTATCATGGCTCAGTACAATTTAAACTCTAGTGAAATACACAAAAACATTAATGGATAGTGCTAACTGCTAAAACACAGTAAATTTAATTTTGTTTCATGTTATTTTCCATGTTTCAGTGTGGTGCCACAAGCTCAATTTTATTATATTTCACACCACTATCTTTGCAATGTTAATTTTCTGTACATTTAGTTCCGTAGTCCCAAATTTAAACATGTTTTAGAATAGTTACTAATTGGTACTAATTGGTGATAACTACAGCAGAGGTCCATAGAATTCTTCAGATTTGGTTTTTTTTCCCCACATTATTCTATTAAATCCTATGGCCAAGGGTTGAAAACCTAGTTTCTATGGAAATATTTACTTAAGTGGCTGCTCTTGCTGGAGAAACCTTTGTGGAAATCACAATATAAGCAGATAATTTTCAGTATAGATATAATAATTCATTACTACAAAATAAGAACTCCTTTTATTTTTTCTCAAGAAAGATATTTTTTATGTGAACTAAAATATTAAAACCTATCCTTGTCATTGTTCCCTCACAGCTCAGAAAAATATGCCAGCGTGGCAGCATATAGTACTACTCTGAGCATTCATTACTGCAGTTAGGACAAAACCACATGGGCTGTCTTGACTGGAACCAATACAGCAGACCAGGTCATCTGGCATAACCACTCATTCCTCGCTGTTTTTTTTTTTTTTTTTGTAATGGATGGCTCTACCATAAATGAAGAACAGATAATAAGATTCACAGATCCTTTTGCAGGTGCTCTGTACCTCTTCCTTTCTGCATGACCAAGAAAATGCATCTGGTAATAAAATTCAAGTACTTTATTGTCATAAAATATATCTGTGCACATCTAGTTCATCAACAGGGCACCTTCTGTGTTCCATGACATGGCCAGATGCAAAAGAAGATTCAGGCATTTCCGCCTAATGGAAGCGCAATCCTTCTGCCACATGAACAGAACTGCTCTTAATTGTATGACTGGACTCATACTTCACAACTAGCAGGGAAGAGCTGCATTTTTGATAGGACAAAACACTTATAATCACATGACACAGGAAAAACTTGCAGCTTCTTTGAGAAACAACCTCCTTTGCAGAGAGTATAGAGATGTGGAAAAAAATGTGAGAACAGAAAAAAAGGGGAATGTGTTATGTTTCCTATAAAAACAGACAGAAAAAAGTATTTGAAGGTAATTTTGGCAAGAAAATTATAGTATACTAGATTCAATTTGTTTCTCTATATGTCTTAATAGACAGGACTATGAATATTATTTGCCATAAAAATTACACCAGTCTTTTCCAAAGAAGAGCAATAATATTCAGCTATAATGTTCATCTTCTAGTCTGTGTGGCTGTGAATTTTTCAAGTTCATTGTAAGTACTGTAATGAAACACTTTTTCAGTTTGTCTAATTTTATTTGCCATTAATTACACTGAATTATAACTGATTCTTCTAATACAGGTTTGGGTTCTTTTTCCTTTTATTCTGTTTAAGACTTGCAAGGAGTGCTCACAAGCAGTTCAAAATGTAACATTAGCCTTGCTGTCCTCTGGATCTTTTCAAAATTATTTCTGTATTTTTTTAATGTGGAATTCACAATCCAATCAAAGGCTCATGACTGCTACTGACAATAAAATCTTAACTGTCTCTGCATTGCTTTCCATTTCCCTAATGAATTGAAGATCTATTTTTTGCCTTTTCCTGTTGTTGATGTATTCTGGAGAGATTTTTGCTTTGCAAGTGACAATGAGAATTTCTTTATCTCAGAGGAATGAGAAAGTTTTAAACTCAGCAGCATGAGAGGTTTGGATTGTTTTTGCCATCACACATTACCTTTAAATTTATGCAAGCTGAATCTCATATGCCAAGGTTTTAAAATTAATCTGGAGTCTCTCACAAACCCCTATGGTTTTCACAAATGGAAAAATTTATGGACCAAAATGTTGAAAAATGCCTCTGGATTTGTTTTCTGCTTTGGCACATGCTAAAAGCATCTGCAGATACCAATACATTTTGTTTCTAAATCAGTATGCTCACCTTCCTTTGTGCATGACAACTGTGAGAAGCCATGGAGTTTTAACTGAGCCAAGGAGTTTAAATACTGGCAAGCTATAATCCACCTCCAAACATGTCATCACTCTCTAAAGCAGAAGTATCTCACATAGCATACTTGTTTCTTTGGTAGAAAAGGCAATGGCTGAAATATAAATATGGGGAGGCCTGGCAGATTGATTACATCATACTCCTAGAAATCTGCCAAGACAAGTGCCATGTACTTACAATGATAGAAGCAATGACTGGATGGCTGCAAACTCATGCACCATGACACCACCCAGAACTATCCTGGGCCTTGAAAAATAAGTCTTGTGATGACATGGTACCCCTGAGAGAATTGAGTGAGACAAAGGGACTCATTTACAGAATAATCTCATAAAAATCTGGGCCAAAGAACATGGCATTTGGTGGGTATATCACATCCCCAATCATGCACCAACCTCTAGGAAAACTGAGCAGTACAATGGGCTGTTTTAACTGTTTTAATGGCTACATGAAGAGGAATTGGTCGTGGGACATTCAACCATTGGGATACACATTTCGCAACTCCCACCTGGTTAGCCAACACTAGGGGATCTGCCAAGAGGGCTGGCCAAGCCCAATCAAAACTTTTACATACCATAGAAGGGGATAAAGTTCCTGTAGTACATATGCTAAACACTCTACTAGTGAAAACAGTCTGGGTTATTATTGCCTCAGCCAAAGTCAAACAGATTTTGCTCAAGAATCTGGTTGTACGTGGTGGGTAATGTTGGAGGATGGGGAAATCTGGTGTGTATCTCAAGGAGATTTGACTTTGGGTCAGAATAGCCAGTTAATTAAATTGTATGTTTTTAACTGCTATGTAACAGTGCTTTGCCAACTAGATGCCCATCATCATATTGGGTGCCTTGTGGCACCCATCTCTATCACTCTGGACCGGGGACCTGAACCTGATTGACTTTCAGTCATCACATTAGTGAAGAAAGAACTTCTATGAAATCATAAAAGCAGTGAGGAAATCAGAACCGACTTAAGCATGCAACAATCCAAAACACACAGCATCTCTCCTGCCTTAAAAGACTATTAGGACAGATGGAGCCCAAAGTCATGGGTTGAATGAACTCAACATTGTTGAGTTGAGATGGCTCAAAGCCTAAGGAAATTAAAGCTGTATATGCGTGTGTACATATATAGATACACACACACACATATATATAACGAGACAGAAAAGGTGATGGTAAATTGGAAAGTGTGGATCTGAGCATGATATAAATGGTATAGAATAATGGGTGGATACTGCCCACAGGTTTTGGCAGGGATAGAGATAATTTTCTTCCCAGTAGTTGGTACAGGGCTGTGTTTTGGTTTTAGTGTAAGAATAATGTTGGTAGCACACCAACGTTTTAGTTGTTGCTAAATAGCTCTTACTTTAAATCAAGGACTTTTTAGTTTCTTGCGTTCTGCCAGTGACCAGGCGAATAAGAAGCCAGGAGGGAGCACAGCTAGGAAAGCTTACCTGAACTAGCCAAAGGGATATTCCATACCACAAAACATCATGCTTAGTATAAAAACAGTGGGGAATGGGCAGGGAGCCACCATTCAGTGCTTGGGGGTGGGCTGGGCGTCAGCCAGTGGATGGTGAGTGACTGTATTATGTGTCATTTGTGGTTTACGAATTCTTGTCTCCTTTTTTTATTTGTTCTTCCTATTACTATCATTATTGTTCTTATAATTTCTATTATTTTTGTATTTTATTTAATTTCAACTATTAAACTGTTCATTTCTCAGCCTGAGGGTTTTACCTTCTTACGATTCTCCTTCCCATCCCACGAGGGTGGGTGGTGGTGGTGGGGATGGGAATAGAGAGGGGCGAGTGACAGCTGCTTGGTATTTAGCTGCCAGCTGGGCTTGAACCATGACACATAGTTTAAGATGGAGTAACAAGTTAAATAAGCTATTTCATTGCCAGAGTTGCCTCACTTCGCATGAAGGAACTCTTTTTGGAAAGTTTTTGTTTTCTCAATCTTAATGAATACGTTCATACTGCTCCATGAGAGGGCTAAGGAGTGAATACACCACAGCCCTCGACTACGCAACTGAGCTACTTGTCTTTACTCCTCCTCTGGGCCATTCCAACAACCTCTTCTGGGCAAATTCAGGTGTTGGTTTGCTATCACTCACCAAAAATGGTATGGGCAGGAATGCGTGAGGCTTAAGTCCCTCTGCCCTGCACAGACCTCCAATAGGATCTGCACACTGCAAAAGCCCTTCAAGTCTTTAGGCCACACCACAGTGCAGACAGCAAGTACTCTTGGCATCATGATATAAGAGTGCCCTGGCAGACTACAACATATATCTTGCAGCGTTACAGAGACTGAACTGAAACATATGAAATAATAATTACCTTGTAACCAAACAGGGAGAGCCAGGGCTCTGCGCAATGTGGATGTGGACAGCTTGTTCTGGAGGCTTCTTCCCCTAGAGATGCAGAGGAGTTCATGCCTGACAACCTCTGTCCAGGAATCTGTCCTTCATCTATTCAAATTTGCTACAGTTAGTAGCTGATAACTTTTTTTAAGTTAAAAAAAAGACTGATATTTGATAAAACCTTCGGGGGGGGGGGGGGGGGGG
>JAOEHY010004845.1:0-87154 GCA_025447955.1 Psilopsiagon aurifrons
TCTGGGGGGGGTGCCTATTGCTGCCAATGGCCCCCATTCCGCCCCCCTCCCGATCCCGATGGATCCCAATGGATCCCTATTGATCCCCATTGATCCCTATATCCCCCCCATTCCCATTGGAATGCCACGGAGCCAAAGCCATGGATGGGGATGGGGAAGGCTTTGGGTACCGAGGATGCTGTAGGGATGCTCTGGGGGGGGTGCCTATTGCTGCCAATGGCCCCCATTCCGCCCCCCTCCCGATCCCGATGGATCCCAATGGATCCCCATGGATCCCCATGGATCCCATTCCCATAGGAATCCCTGGAGGCCAAGCGGAGCCGGGGCCGCTCCGAGCGCCTGGAGCGGCTGCTGCGCCTCAATGAGCTGCGCTGCGGGTTGGGGCCCATCTATGGCACCGAGGTGTTGGGGGCCTGCACCCTGCCCCCCCCCGCGCCCCCCCCGGGGGGGGCCTTGGCCCGGGCTCAGCTCAGCCCCCCCCAGCGCCTGCAGCAGCTTCAGCCCATTCTGGATAGGTCCGGGAGGGGGGGGGGGGGAAATATAACTGAAGCAACTGAAAATGCCCTGCCATTAGCCTTTCCCTCTTTAGACTATATTAGCCACTCAGCTGCATAATGTATTATCTGACACACAGTGATAAGCAGCTTAGCTGTCCAAGATCATATTAAATATGTTTAACTGAATTGTGCAGCACTCCACGAGGAGACACCCTCATGTCCATCTGGAGCCATTAGGAAATCCAGTGCAGTCCTACTCAGAGATGGGACCGTCCTGCACTGCTTATGGCCTTGGTGGAGGGCATACTTTCTGATTATCTGTCCTTCCTTCTTTTCTAAAACCCTTTCTCCAGCTTCTGTTCGTGCACTTAAGAAATGAAATATTCAAGGCAGCCTATGCCCTAGAAAATAAAAATATCTCTATAGCAGATCATGCAGAAGTTTATAGGTTAGAGTGGAACTGCCCTCTGTGTTTAATGAGTTCTACTGGAAAAACATATTTTAAAAAGAACTCCTACCCTGTGTGTTCCATACTTTAAAAATACATCTTTCTAGTATTTTGCTAATCGTTCATTGGAAGTTTGACAATGTCATCCACTCGACCTGTTCTCTCTTCAGTTACTTGTAAAATTCATGTCACCTTGCAGAAACCCCTGGATAATCAAGATTCTCTTGAGTCTGCCAAAAGCCCTGACGCTAATACACAGGTGAGGTAGCAGTCTGCCTCTTTTTGACACCTCTCTAAGGTCAGAGGGATAAAGACTCTGTAATGACAGAGCCTCTCAGACCCTTCTTCACTGTGGCTCCGACAGTGCCTGACACGGATACGTGGACTCCTTCTGCTGTTCAGGGAGCTCCATCTGCAGCTCAGTGATCACAAGCTGAATTTTAACCAATAGATATAAATAGATTGATGGGGATAATGGACGTGTTAGTCATCCCTGCACAGACACTGCCAAGAAAACAGCAATATCATTTAAGAAAAAAACCCCATTAATTCAAAATGTTTGGGAGGAAGAGGAAACGGGAACAGACTGAGGTGGAAGGAAGCAGTTAAGGCAACTGTAGAACTTAAAACCAGCATTAACTGATATTAATGTTGGCTAAGTATAAGAAGTACAGCACTGGCTAAAACGCAGATCTACCACTATTGGTGGGTGACCCTTGAGTAAGAATTGGTGAATACTGCTTATGGTAGGAAATGGAGAACCAGCCTTTCTGCCTTTTATTTTTTTCATGGTTTTTCTATTAATTCTTAGCATGTTTTTAAACACAATCACAGCCCTCAGAGCATCAGCTTTAAACAAAAGAATCTGCTCAGGCTTCTTCTCCTTATAAATTCTAAAATGCTGGCTTTAAGGGGATTGCCTGTACTCCTTTTGGTGGGAAATTACATTAGATACTGGAATTAAAAGTCATATGACATCAAACAAAATGGGTGCCAGTGCTGAGAAAACTGAATAGAGCGGTGCAATTTCCACAGGATTTAAAATTAACCTCATTGCATGATTGGCTTACATTTCTAATCCGATATATCAGGCTAAATATAGACTTTGAAGACAATTTTGTCCCATGCAAATAATCACTGCAGGCTAAAACTTGGTAAAAAAAAAAAAAAAAAAAAAAAAAAAAAAAAAAAAACCAAAACAAAACAAAAAAAAAAAAAGAAAAAAAAAGAGTAAGCTAAGAATGAAAAAAGTTAAATTAAATTAGATAACCTGTCATCTTGCTAGAATATTGATCTGGAACTGCACATACAGAAGATGCTTGCAAGGGAGAGAAGGCAAAAGGGGAAAACATAAATAGAGAAATTACTGTGCTTGAATATATATTTATAGAGGGAGAGTTTCTGATGCTGTCAGCAATTTCTGTCAAAGATGTACCTTCAGAGGCATCACTGTTGACTTTCAAACATTTCATGTTTTATTACTGCATTTTAATCATTAATGATGAATGGCGTCCCTGGATGATCCGCAAGAGCTATGAATCATTCATTATAACTAAAACAAACTCTTTCATTTTTGTTTTTTAATTAAAATAAGAAATGTTTATTTAGTTTAAAAACAATTCAGGACAGCAAAAGCTTTAGCAAAGAACTGATATCTTTGAAAATGCTGTAAACTGATACTACAGAAACCTCCAAGGTCAGAGAAGGAACCAGAGAGTGAAGAGCCGAGATTAAGACTGTATGAGGTGTTTTTATTTTCTTCTCTAGTCTCCTAAATCTCCAAAGAATGTAAATATCATAAAATGTATTATGTAGGCAGGTACAATTTCAGTTTAACAGGTGCAATTCCAATTTAATAAATCCATATGAATATTTTGTAGATAAAAGAGCTGTTTCTGCATGCAAACCAGCTCTGTGACACTAAATCCATTTGGGAACCCCTTTCATTTCCCATATTAGAGCAAGACATGAATTTCCATTACGGCAGATGAAAAAGATTTGCTTCACAGACAAAGGTTCCCATCTCTGTTGGAATTCAGCAGGCTCCAAACATAGGAGAAATATTGTAACCCAGTTCACTTGGTTTTATTTATTTGTTAACGTAACTTGTACTGAGAAGCATAAATAGCTTAGTTCCTGGGGAAGTTCATGGCACTGTTTTTGATCAGCCTCATAAGAAATTTGTTCTGAATCCATAAAGGGTTTATTCTTAATACATGAATTCCAGCCTATGAGAGAAACTATGTCATCAATTGTGATCTTCATTATATCCATGTCCTATCAAAATCAGTCTCATTGGTTCAACATCTAGATACAGCTTTCAGATAAACAGATGAGACAGCCCAAGCTTGGAAGTGACAGCAACAGGGAGGTAGCTTGAAAATACCACAGGTAAAGCTGAATCTGAGTTAGATGGGGAAGATGCCTGTAGGTATGAAAATCATGACAAACAATTATTGTCATGCTTAAGGACTGCATCCCAGTGAGTGACAAAATGGGAAGATCCTGAAAGAAATGCTGAGAGGCTGTGTGTCGGAAATGGCTTTAAAGAAGATACAGATGATATACAGGATATATATGATTCTGTGATTCTGTACCTGCTACACACTAGGTCAGCTGCAAAACTAGAGATTTGCTGAGGGTGCATTCAAAGCCCCTTTTCTAGACTGCAGTCATCACATTAAAAAGTGAATGTTGAGTCAAAGTTATCTCCTGATATTTTAATTAGAATTTATTGATAATATTTTTTTAAGTATAGAAAGCAGACTGGGCATCACAGATGTTGACCCACTAAGGGTCTGATATAGCTGTGGTGTCATATTTGTCCATTTGTGGTCAAAAGACAATTTTCTCTAAACAAGGAAATATTCTTTAAAAAATAGGGTTTTTTTAAAAATTTTGTCTTCTTTTCAGGAGTTCTCTAAGAGCAGCCTGTGCTGAACAATTCAAGGCTGAAACTGGTTATGACTGAGACATGTATACTGTCTAAAATAAGCCAGTTTGCATGCGTTGCTCTTGTAAACCCTAAGATTTTTGGTTTATTTCCACTGGCCAAACAACCTCCTTGATATTTTTTTCCTTTCAAAATTTAATCCAATCTTTAGCATTCTGACATAACCCAGGGTCATATTCTGAACTCAAACTCATCCCCAAAAGACTCTGAAAGCAAAAAGTTGCTATTAGGTTTAGCAAGATGCTTGGCCAAAACCTCATTAGTTATTTTATGCCTGCTATTCTGAAAGTAATTCTAGTTCTGTTCAGATGTATTTAGAAAGAATCAATAGCGGCTTTGACATTCTTACCTTTGCCGTGCCATTAGTACAACAGCAGGCTTGACCCTGCTGGATGCACGATATGCCCATTGCTTAGTGAAATGCAAGGTTCTTTAAGTGCAAGGCATCTTCTTAAGAAGATGATTTTGATAAATGGAGGAAATAACATTTCTTGCAGCAGTATTAATTTCGGTAACCTCTCTTAACTTCCCCTTTGTTTGTTTTACAGATTTCCAGTGAAAACCACTTGTGTGTCTTTCACCAACCTTTTCCAATTAATTAAAAAAAATGGGCTGAATTATTTTTTTCTTTTACCATCAAAGTCATGCTCACAATAGTCTGGAAGCTGCCCTAAGCTGTGGCTTCACTGACCAAAGTAATATACACTTACTGTGTCAACCATCAGTTCTCCCAATGGCAAACATAGGCACAAAGAAAGTCATTTTGGCTGCAAAGAAGGTCAGGTCAAACGTGACCAAGGATAACAGTATTGAGTTTTGTAGCTAACTTTTAGGAAATGCTAAAAATGCCGCTTTGCATTTTCACCACTCTACATTTTAGAGCTGAACAAGTTATAGGCTAATGAGTCCTCTATAGAAAATATTACTTCCCAGCCACTACCTCCCCAGTACCTTTATGGCAGTAGAAAATAAATCTCAGATAGGTCTGAGGCAGACTAATAGCTCACTGAATGGCTGACCTGGGAAAACATGGGGCAAAAACCAGGTCATGGAAATGCAAAATGTAACAAACTGCTACAAATCTGGAGGGAATGAATAATGTTACCAAATTTTCAGGGTTACTTTACCAAAGAATACAAAAAGTGTATCTGCTTTGACAGATACATGCTCGGCAAAAAAGAACCTGGGTTGAGACCATTACAGAATGCACGGAAGGGCAATGACTTGTCTACCCATTGCTTCAGATATTGTATGGTTTCTCATTTATTTAGCTGCAGTTTAGCATGGCTTGCATTGCCTCCTATGTACTCCTTTTCTCGGTGTATTAGTTTCACAAGTTGTATTTACCCTGATCTGATGATGCCCGGCCAGGCAGTTTGTTTCTGTCCAGTGTGCTCCTACTGAGAGTCCACATCTCTTTCACTTCTCTCCAGGCAGGAGAGGGTCCTCTCTGTTCACACTAGCTCATGAAATTGTAATCAGTTCCCATGTAGGTCAATACAGCCTGTCTGCAGCACATCACATCCCTAATGCCTGCTGCCAATTATTCATTTTCTGCCTTCTCCCTCCACCAGCTCTGGCTCCCACTTGCTAGTCCCCTCTCCAGCCTGGGAAAAAGACCCACATGCTTTACTCAGCCCTTCATCCTCCTGGGACGTTGCCCATGCAGCCTGTGATATCGTCAGGGCAGCCCTCCCCTGATTTAGAAGGATGCCAGTAGGTTGGCTGCAGCCATCTTCTCTGCTTTTGTGGAGTTAGATTCATGCCATCTGCACATCCTGTCTGCAGGGAAGGTCTCTGTCAATTATGCATCACCTCCAGAAAGATGGGATACACCTGCGACAGGGCAAGAGCCACCACAAAATGCCTGGGTCACCCATGCTGCATATGTGGACACCTCTGGCTCTGGGATGATGATTAGTGTGGGCTGATGTCTCTTCTCTGCTGGTTTGTAAAGGCCACCTCAAACCTGTGACCAAGTACAGTCTTGTGCACCACAGTGTGAATGTGGCCTCTCTTTGTGGGCTTGAAATGCAGTGTACATATAACTTTTACCTTCAGATTTACCCCAGATTTCCAAGTCTGAGATTTCCCCATGCCTCTGTTCTGTGAAAACTCCTAAGTACTATGAAAATAATAACTATTCTTAGTTTATTTGGTGCATACACTTCAGGAAGGCTTACAGTATTCATGTATTCAGCTGCCACAAAGTTGCTTACTCTTTGTCCTTGTATACACAAACATCATTGCTGACCCACTTCTCCTGAATCCTGCAAGAAATGAATCTTGTAAAGTGCCTTGTCAGAGTGAAACTGGACAGACATGGAAAACCAGCTGGAAACCAGCCAAAATGAATGTGGTGGTAGATTGTTTTTCCAAGAGCTTGGCAGAAGGTCCCCCAGAAAAGGTTTGGCAGGAATGTAATTCTCTGTGACTGCTCCCTGAGTGCACTTCACATCTTGAGTGCTCAGTAATTTAAGTTTCATTGGAACTGCAGATGGGAAATGAGATTTGTGGGGGCTTCCATCCCTCATCCCTCTGCAGTAATGTAGATTACGAAAGGTTGCTCAAATTAGCAGAAACAAGGATGAATCCTTGCCCTAAATTGCAATGTTAAAAAAAAAAAAAAAGAAGAAAGCTGCTCAGGTTTGATTTCACCAAGAAATGCAAGCCTGCTGGGCTTCACAGCATTGAGCCTGATTTATTTACAATAGCTTGGGTTGAAAGAGAAGACAGGGTCGAAGACCCGGTGATGACTGAAGCCTGCCTGGATTCCTGCTCCTCAGGCAGAACGACCAGCTACAGCAATGGTGACATCTGTAAAGGCTTGAGTAGAAAATTAACTCTGGCACATCTTACACAATATAGGTGTAAGTTTAAGGAATGATGACTGATTTAATACAGAGCATGGAAGTTGTTTTTACTTCTGGGTTCAATTATTACAAGTCAGTTGACTGAGCTACATCAGATGAAGTGTTTCACAGAAAAAAGATTTTATTTTCAAAGGTTCTTAGTATTAGGAATTCAGAGAAGGAATCAAAGCAGCCACAGATACTAACAACTAGTCATGCTTCAACTAAAGGGCAGCAGATTGGACTCCAACTAAAGGGCAGCAGCTGAGGAGAATGGACTCTTACGTAGCTTTCCAATTACCTTGGTGTGTTTAGATTTAAATGGCATGAAGGAAGGTTTACTCAGCACTCTGAAATCAAGAATGGCCGTACCTTTCTGCTTTCCTCAACTTGGGAATGCAAGAATCAAAACCCTCCTGAAAATTGTTCCAACTCTGTCTTTTTCTAAGAGTCTACTCTAATACCTGTGCTTTGTAGCACTTCAGTAATTCAAGTAAAAAGAAAAAAGCTTCATGTTGGGATGTTATCTCTAAAATCTGACCATGGGGAAAGCTCTGAAATGCTCTGAATGTAAACCTCTGACCACAGTGAAAGTTCTGGAAAGAATAGAGTCCTGTGTGAAACTGAGTTTGCTACTAGGAGACTTTGGTGTGATCTACAAAACCTCCAAAACCATTTTTGCAAGGGAAAGGGTGACTAGAAGCTGCTTGACCTGTTGTATTTGGACCTCCACGTATAGGAGGAGTCACAGTAGTATGCGCAACTGTGGGCATTAATGCAGAACTGAAAGAGTGTACCTTGGACCTTCCTTCTGTGATTAAAATAATACCTTAATTGTATAGTGGCTTCTAGGGTGTAAGTGGAGAATCAGGCTTCAAGCAGCATCATCTCATATGCTTTCAGGTTGTGTCTAGCCAAGATATTTATAGACTATCAGCCACCACAGTAAGTGCCATTACTTAACTAGTGGAACAATCCTGTACTTATGTCACATTACTTCGGCCATTTGGTATGTTTTGGAGCTTTTAAGTTATCCACTTTTTCTTGTGATCTTCAACGTGAGATCCGCTGACGATACTCTGTAGGTCCATTGAAGTTGGAACATTCAGTTTTGTCTACTGTGTATCATTTTTAGCTGCTCTCTAGCATGAAAATCACAATTCTACCCAGGAAGATTGCTCAGGACTGTCAGAGCTTTTAATGATCTAAACCAGTGATTTTTGACATGTTTTGATACTTAGAATTTTTAAGAAGTGCTGAATACCCCTTTAGCTATGTAGATTATTGCAAGGTCTATGTGAATTTACTACTTGGTAGCAGTGTTTCACAGAACCCAGAGAAATAACTAATGGGTGCTAACAAGCCAGAGACCAGAAGACTGAAATATCTCAGACAGACTGCTCCTTTCAGGTGAAAGATGAAGCCATCTTAACCACTTTTTCAGTCCTTAACATAGTATTCTATTTCTTCAGGATTTTCCTCCTATGCCTGTTGCATCTTGCTGTACAAATAGTATTTTATCACAATTAGGATCTTCTTTGTCCAAGGTTGTACTTTTATACTTCTATTTTCACATACTCGCAAGCCTTGTTTTTGTGTATTCTTTGTTACCTTAGCAGCAGTAAAGTTCTGTTTAATCTTCCATGAATACTGGCATTACAGTGAATCATTCTTACCATAAATGTTTAGAAATTATCCCCTGCCCTCCATAAATCCACATTTTCACCTCCAGTCTTAGATTGCAGTGTTTCTGTACCCCCTGTAAACATGGAAAACTGCTCATAAATAATTTTAGTGGTGTTTTTAATTTATTACTTTTTTTTTTTCTACTTAGCTAAATGTTTTAGAATTTGCACTTCAAGCCTCTAGAAATGTACAACAGAAATGCAGTTAGAGGTATGGCCTCAGGACATTTGCAAACAGCAGCTGCAGGACAGAAGGTGATGGCTGGTGTTAACCTGTACAACATGTTAAAGTGCAAAATGTCATATGGCAATGTCCAATAGGTTTTACCCTACACAGAGTAATAGTTCTCTGCTTAGGAACCATGTAAAGTAAAAGGCTGCTCTACAAGCTTTGACATCTTCAACTTCTCAGTGTAATATTGCTTTTTCCTAACTTTATGAATTGTTTCCATGTCAGATCTAGCTTATTTGTGTGTATGGAAACACTATCAAAAGAGAGAAATAAAAAAGCTGTCTAGATTCTCAATGCCCATGCTACATCAAAGTTGTTACCGAGAAGCCACATGGTTTCTCTAGTTGTTGAGTATGTTTCGAGGCTGTCTCTGAGAGGTAGGAGCATACTCTTCTGTTTGGGGAGAGTTAAAGATGTTCAGCACGCTTCGGAGTCAGACTTTGCTTTCTCTTTTTCTGTTTTGCTATATTTAAGGAATACATCAGAAGGCAAGAGTTATTAATATTATAATTAAATGTTATTTATCAGTGCTCTGAGAGTATCAAATAACAGCAGTTGCAGTGAGTTGCACTTCTATTTGTTTCATATAACAGTATGGCCAAATTAGAATATTAAACCCAATATTTTTTAGTAGGGAGTAAATAGGGAAGTAAGTGGGAAGGAAATATCTCAGTCTTTCAAAGAAAACTGAGGGAAACACAAGAAAATATGTTGCCAGAAAAAATTCTGCAGTGAAAAGGAAATTCACTGAGTAAGGTAATGGGGATTTTCTATCACATTCCTGTATTACTCACCTATCACAGAGTTTTAAGAAGTTGCTTGGAGTTACCTTACAAACCAACATAAAATAGCTATTTGCTTCCTTTGCTTGTTGTTCAGCAGCAATTAACCAGTAACCTCTTCTTCCTCTCTTATTTGTGGTTCCCATAGCAAGAGTTGTGCTCAGATGGAGACAGGAGCACTGAAGCCAGAAATCTTAACCTTCGTACCTAAGTTTTCTCCAATGAAGTTTACTTTTTTCAACAAGCAATCTCAGGAGAGCGAAGTAATGCCTAGTTATAGATCTTTGCAAGACTAGTGACTGAATTCCCATTACAGGATTGGACTTGATATTGCTGATATTGAGCTCTGCTCCACAGGACAGTGAAATCAGTGGAAGCCTCCAAGTGACCTCCACGAGATATAAATCAAACTCAGAATGAGCACTGAGAATCCTGATTATTTTTTTATGGCAATTGGTAGGTACCTTCTGATCAATATTAAAATGTAAAGAAAGCTTTAATGGAGTATTTGGCAGTGAGTTCAGGTCTGTGCTTAGTGGGAACAATGGAAGTTCAGTGGGTGGTGTCGGTGCAAAAGTGTGAAGGAAGCTGACACCACACACTTTGCCATCGGGATGAAAAGGTGGGAAGGGAGAGTTTAGTCAGAAGGCAAGAGTAACAATTGGGCCGCCTGTAGGGAAGCAAGAGGATGAGGGTCATTACTGGGGTAGCACTTATAAGGCTGCCAGCTACGTGGTTCTGAGTCTTTAAATAAAGACAGGCCATATCCTTACGGCCACAAAAGCTGATGAGGGATGCGGGGATTCTCTTTGGTCACTTGCAGATGAGCTGACTGGTGAAGGGTTATTGGGGGCTATCTGCTTATCCTGTTGATTAATAACATCTGCTCCACAGCTGTTGATATTGACAGCTGTACTTCTATACCAGGGAGTGCAAATGGCGCTGTTTGACTCCTTTGAGAGGTATGGTGTAGAAGAGCCCTTTTGCCCAGTGGCCTAACATCCCTTGTGTCCCTCGTCTGGCCTGACAGGAATATGCCTATGTAGCCTATCCGGAACGGCATTTTCCACCTACAATCCATGTTCACCCGGAGGGCCAGACCCAGGCGAGGCGGAGCAGAGATGGTGGCTCCACACAGGGCAGGAGCACTGGGACCAGCCAGGCAGGCCGAGCTGTCAGGGAGGAGCACCTCTTACGCAGGGGGGCACGATTCAATGGACGTTGTTCATCGCGCTGGGATCCCCTCGACCTGTGGGCAGCGCACCCGAAGAGCGCACAAGCTCCTCCGCAGCCTCTCCAACGGCACGGGGGCACTGAGCACCCCGGGCGGCGGGGCCCGGGCTCGGAGCACGCAGTGCCGCCTTGCCGGAGCCGTGCCGGTGGGGCCGGGAGGCGCGGCGGGAAGAACTACAGCGCCCGTCGGCCCCTGCGGTCTGCCACCACCTTTCCCTCCTCTCGTCGTTATCGCCTGCCTCCTGTCAGCGAGGAGCCGGACCCGGCTCGCCCAAGAGGGGCTGCCGCCGCTGGGGACGGGGTGCTACGGGCAGCGGCCGCCCTCGGGGGGCGGTGGGGTGGAGCGCGGCGGCCTCCTCCTCCTCCCCGTCCCGATCCCTGCGGGGGAGCTGTGTCCCCGCAGCCTCGTTGCCCCGTCCCGTCCGGTGGCGCGGCTCATGAGGTGAAGATGGTGATCCGCGTCTTCGTCGCCTCCTCATCGGGCTCGGTGGCGGTGAGTGGGGGCGAGCGGCGGGGGGAGAAGGGAGATGAGCGGGGCGCGGGGCCGCCGCCGCAGAGGCTGAGACCCAGGGGCCGGGGCGAAGCCGGCCGGTGGTGGTTGCGGAGGTGGTGGTTGCGGTGCCGGTGGTGGTTGCCTGCCGGCGCTCCCCATCCCCGCGGCTGGCGAGCCTGCCCTCGGCACCTGGAGCTCGCCCTGCACGGCGGCGAGGATCTGGGACCCAGGCAGTCGTCTGTTGTGAAACGCGGGTCTGAATTTGCCGGGGTTGTGTGCGCAGTGGTGGTGGAAATGACTGCTCCCCCCCTTCCCCGAAAGGCTGCTAAAGCTTAACTTATTCGTAAACTGCCTTTGGCAAACCAAGCCTCTTTGAAACCTCTTTGTGGGGGACAAACACTGGGTGTGTTTAAAGGGTCTTGAAGGTGGTGAAACAGGGCTAAACTTGCCCTCTCCGGAGCGGGGTTCAGCGCCGCGGCGCAGGCAGGTGCGGTACCTGCGTGCCTGCCAACTGCTGCAGGTTCAAAAATAAACAAAAGGAGAGCCGAGGGACAGACTTCATCCCGTGCACTTCTCTGCATCAAGAAATACTCTGGGAAACGTACCGCTCCTTCCAAACTCGGTTTTGAAAGGCATCCCTGCATCCTCTGCTTAATTGAAGTTGCTTATAGCTTTCTTTTGTTGAATTGCTTATGCCTGTGAGCTGTGAACATCCATATTTTTATATAAAGTGACAGTTCTGATTTCTGTTAAGGCAATCTAAGTGTAAGCATTCTACTGATTTTGTCCTTTAATGATAAACATCAGAAGGGTTTAGATAAAATTGCTGTTCTTTATGCTTCAGCAATGAAGGCAGTGGCATTTTTGCATTGCGGAAGGATATAGCACTATATTTTCCAGTCTGAAGGTTTACTGTGTCTTTACTTCCTTCATCTTTTTACTGCACAATATTAGTTTTCAGTTCAGTGGTATGGTGACAGGTATGTGTTCTGATATGTTTTGGCATAAAGAGTTCAAAATGCTTAGTGGTTGCATTACAGCTAATAAAAACTAATTATCCATTTTGGTAGCCAACTGAGTAAACACAGAGTGTCTTCAGAACTTTATAATCCATGTTCATCAAACATCCACAATAGAAACATCTTCTTTCCCTCATGGGCAGTTGTTTCACGCTGTGGTAGCACAGTATTGCTAGGTTTAGTTTCTGTTTCATGCCTCATAGCTTGAAGAGTAATGCATAGTTTTATATTTTGTTTTTGTTGAAGGAGAGGAAAAAGGCCACGTTATTAGCTCACCCATATCTCCAGTCTCTAAATAGGTTATTGATGGGATTTTTTTTTGTTCTGCACTCTCCTTCCCCTCTGCAAGATACATGTCCCATTAAGAGCAGCAGTATAACCCACTCCTCTATCAACCCAACAAACCAAATTTGAGGATGACAAGCAGTTTAATTTGCACATCAGTTCATTTGCTGAGTTTTTTTCTGGGTTGGACAACACAAATATGACATATAGTGTGGCTATGAATTTATGCATGATGGTAGTCAACTTCATCTAGGCAGCAGTATGTCCGAGTACAGCCCAGCCAGAGAATAATAGATAGTTTAGTGATTGAAGGTACTGTTACACAGAACCAGAGCTGTGACATCTCTTTTGTGTCAGTTTTGATTCATCTGTTTTATTACAGCATTCATGAGCTTTCAGTATGGGCTGAGTTCCCGTTGTTCTCAATGTCATATCATCGAGGCTTTTTAATTTTGGGTTTGCACGGGGTGTCCATACATCAAAGCTGAATGACTGAAAAAAAAAAGACAAATAAAAAAGCACTATCAGCTGGCTATGTGGGAATCCTCATCTGGAGAAAAAGGTGGTTACTTGTATCATACATCTCTAAATAGGGAAGATTTAAAATTACTGCCATCCTCCTCGAACTAAATTCTAGTAAAATGTGACAGAAAGTGAGCTGTGTAATTCCTTGTCATCTTCTCCAGCCTTCAGCACACCTACATCTGCTACTTTTTGGGATCCTGTGCAATTCATGGGACAGGATGATTTCTCTGTCTAGAGGAATGTGTGTCCATTATAGATCCTACTCCATCTCCTGCTGAAAACGGTCTCAGAATCCATGATTTAACTTACACCTCTAGGTCAGCTTGAGTCAAATTGTAAGGTAACTGCCTGTGAGAGTGGATGTGGCTGAGATTAGCATCTGACCTGCTGTAATTGACCAAAAATTTCTATATGTAATATTTGCTTGTAAACTAAAAGCAGTGCCATGGTGACTCAGTTCACTTTCCTAATGTTACTAGAAGTACTTTGTTGAATTAGTCTTTATTTTAAAACAAAAAGTCCATCTAGTCTCTAGAGCAAGCTTTTGGTTTGGCAAATATGACTCCTTCTGAAATCTTAGAGTGCCCAGGTCAAATGATAGGCATTTGGCTGAAACATTGCTGAGAAATACACTGATTGTGTAGTCAGCACAGGCTTCAATTCGCATAAATACTGCTTTCCTTGGAAACTTTTAAAATATTTATTGATCCCTATATTTGATGTAATTTATTTTGTACTAAGGAAATAAATATACATAATAGTCATACATAATTCTAAGAGTTCAGTGCATAAAATGTTTTGGGTGTCATTCTGAAGAATAGAAAGGAAATAATTGGAATGGATGAAAAGGAGCAAAGAACATTGTGAACCTTTCCATCATTTGGTCTTGGACTTCTCCCTGCAGCACCTTCCTCACTTCTGAAGGCTCTTAGACCCCTGAGAGGTTAATGGTGGTTACTATTTCTGCTGTTTTTTAAAATAAAAGTTGTGAATATGAATGCCTCATGAGCTTTAAAGAGCTCACAGGTCTTAGAACCTAATTGTTGCTGTAATGGAAACATTCATCTTCAGTGTTTAGGGGAGCTGTGCTGTGAGTATACCCATAGAGATGCTGTAGACAAGTTCTTGAGACCTTGTGGGAAGGGAAGATAGAGGCATTTTATGTACGTGCACATTTCTGAATATCCTCTTGTTGTTTTAAGCATGTATTAGGCAGATCCAATTGAATCACAATGGGAAGCCTCTGCATGGGCAGGCAGGCACGTTTCTACAAGCCTTACTGTCTCCTACTTTTTCTGACCTGAATTTCTACTGGTTGTTGGTAAGCTGTGTCTCAAATTCCAAGCACTTCTTTGTAGGACTGAGGAGGCAAGCTTTGCAACTCCTCCCTGATAAAGGCCATCTGTATTCTTTTGTGCTGAGGAGAAAAGCTACTTTAAAATTACCTTTCACTGCTCTCCCTTAGCAGTGCTTCGCTGTTTTCAGGAAATAGTTTATGACCTCATTTTTCAACAAATCTTTCCAAGGTGACTGTAATTCGTTTGGCTTCACATTTTCAGTCTATCAATAGAAACTTACACTTGTGCTACTGTACTATGCATTGGCTCAGTTAAATGGTTTTTTCAGTGTTTTAAAGCAGCTCTACCTTTGACAGGAAACAGGTAGCATGAGCTAAGTATCTCTATGCCTGGAATTCCTACAGTTATCTAGAAATGTCAAACCAGAGTAGACCAGTCCGTACAGTCAGAGAACTGAAGAACAGGAAAGGAGAATGTCATTGAAGAGCTTTCAAATAATGGGAAAACTTGAAACAACTGTCTTGCTTGTGCTTTCTCCTCTGTGTAATGATTTATTGCCTTGGAGCATCATCTGTTAAGCGGAACGGATAATAAAGGGAAGTTAGTTACTGCAGTAATGGAACAGCAGGTAGAATCTACTCTGACTAGTGAGAGTACCAACCTGAAAAGAATACTCTTTAAATGACCAAAACTTGGACTTTGACTGTTGCTACAGAAGGGAATTATGTTTTTTTTACTAGGAAGCTTGATAAGGTAGGTGCGGTTAAATTGTTTCTATGGCAAATATTTGTTTTATGAGACTAAAGGTCTGATTTTATTTAAGCATATTATGAAAGTCAAATGAGTTGGAATTTTTGTTTCCTGGAATGACTTTCAATTACAGTATAAAACATCAGAATGTCAGAATAATTACAGTCATGTTTGTTTGGCTCAGGTGTTGTTGTATAATGTAATGAAGACAAATACAATGCTTGCATACTTAAGGTTAAGCTTGTCTCCTAGTGATAATCATGAATTTCAACTCCACCCTTGTTTGTTCAAAGTCATTGTAACTCAATAATGCTATGTTTCTCTCAGCACTTCTCAGGAACAATGTGCCTCTTGCTGGGAGGTGTGGAATGAATTAACTTAAAATATGTCACTTTTAGAATATCTGCCATCTAACAGGCTGTTTTGCCTCTCTGCACCCCAGAAGCACAACAGTCATGACTGAGAGTGATGCAAATGTCTTTTGTGAAACCTGTATTAGTTATGAAGGTCGTGTGTAGGGATTTACATCTTGTTACGTGCGATTTATGGAAATTCAACTACCTATGATATAAACTATTAAGCTTTGCAAATTATAAACTGTAATTTTTTTTTAATATTAGAAGTTTGTAAGATCAGATCAGAGCACCAGGGAAGTTAGCTTCTCGGAAACAAGGCAATAATCTTACCAGTTAGAAGTGATCCTGTGATATGTACGTGGGAAATAGTATTTTAAATGCATGACCCCAATATTGTCTAGCATCTGCCAACATGCTGAGGATACACCTGTTGGACTGGATCCTCAAAGCCTGGTTTATGAATCTCAAATGAAGATCATACTGTGTACCTTCACTTGGTGAAGACAGTGTTGTTTTTGGTTGTGCATCTACAGAGCAGTGCTGTAGCAACAGCAGTGGTATCGGATGCAAACAGTTGGACCCTCACCCAGTAACAGGGCATGTCAGGTATCTGTGTCTCAGTCATCAGCAATAGTACCATGCCTATGGGAGAGATCTGGTGATTTTTTGGATGTAGTCCCTTTGACTGACAGAATCAGTTCTGTCATCCTTTACTCAAGTTTCTGATTGTCAGGTCAGGTGACTCATACTCATCTTTGCTGGTTTCTGTCAGTCCTGTTTTGCAGGGTTCAAGTGGCAGAAGGAGCCTCAGAGCCTTACTAGCAACTGTGGATTCTGTGAGGCAGGCAGGTCAGTGCTAAAGGCTTTAGCTGTTTTTCACCCTAAGGACCCTCTGAGGATCTAGCTCTCAAGTCTGTATTCCACAGAAATCTTAATTCTAGTTACATCCTTGTGATGGAGAGAACTAAAAGCCTTGGAACAGCGGTTGAGGTAGCTTAAGGAATGTGTTCAGAGGAGGGAGCTGGGCAAGAGCCCAGCAAGAGCCCAGTTGCAAGGATATAGGTGGAATTTAGACCATATTTGCATGATATTCAGTACCTAACTGTTGCACCATTCTTGTGTGCTCTAGTGCTTTTCAAATATTTACTTTTCTGCTTGGCAGGTAGATTATGTCAGAAAAAATGCTACCTTGAAAAGCACACTTTAGACTACCTGGTATCATGAGCTGTAGGACTGTTACTGACCTTTGATTACAGTCATAGCTGTAACAGAACTTCAAAGGAGTTATTGTTCTGGCTGGGCCCCTGAAGATTGTTGGAGTGTGTGTTTTGACTCTCCATGTACTGTTCTGCTTTGTACATGGTTCAGTGTCTCTAATATAGTGACATTTTCATTAAAGATTTATCACCTCTGTTTTCCTACAGCCTTGTAGAAGTGCAAGGCAATTCTATTCAATAGACATACTTCACTGGTGGTGTCCTATTCTTAATCTTCCATGCATACCATCAAAGCCTAGAAATCCTTTTTCTCCTAACCCTGGTCATAGTGTCATTGATCACTGGAGATCACAGATAACTGAATTTGATGACATCAGTGGAAGAAAAAAAGAATATCTATATCTAACTTGCATGCAATTTATTAGTACAAATTGCTTTTGGATTACTTTTATTTTCCACATTGGTTTATGGAAGGAAAATTAATTTGGGCACGTAACTCACCTGTCTGTTTTCTAGAGGGTACAACCCAGGGGGATAAGTGGGGAATAAAGAATATGTCATTCTTTGTTTGTCCCCATTTTGTTGTCTGGCACTAGTACACCAACATATAAACTATATAACCGTATAAACTGCCACATTTAGTGCTGCCATTGTCACATTATTCTCTGCCAAAACTGATCCTGCAGAAAGACTCCAGCAGAGAGGCAAGGCAGGCAGCTCTCATACTGTAGCACATTGGGTTACTGCAACTGCTTGCTTCCGTGCTGCAGAACTGGAGATCTTGGTACCAGCAGCTTTAACCCGGTAAATTAAAACTGAAAACAGCATGTTTTCCATATACAGCCTGCTGCAGGCTTGGCATCTGGTTTCTTACCGCTACAAAGGTTGCTCAGCCAAATGACAATGATTCAGTTCCATTACATCTGGGCATCACAGAACTGCTTTCCCAAAATTCGTTCAGCAATGTTTCTGTAAACCGAGGTCAGATACCCACTTCCTCTCTAGATTTTATTTATTTATTTATTTTCCCAAGAAGTCTTATTTGGGAAAAACAGAGAAAAAGGAAAGGTGCTGAACTGAAATCACTGCTGGACTAATGTGAGTCCTGTGGTCTGCAGTAATTCACTGGGATGTAATATCTAGTGCAGTAAAGCTTGCTGAAATTGGTGAAAGCATCTTCATTGACCAACTGGGCTTTCATCCAGGCCAGGTGGCTTCCATTATTATACCTAAATGTTGTCCCCTGTGTGAATGAGTTCAGGACTTTAGTAATGTGTATTATTCTAAATGTGTTTATTCATGCATGTAAGCAGTACAATGCTGCTGCTGGTGCCAACTTGGAATCATTTGAGTATTGTCTGCAAACATAACATGGCCTCATTAGCAGTAAGGAGAAATGAATATCGGGATGTAAGGTTCTATCTAAAATGAAACAACTAGAGTGCTGGTAGAAGGGTTGTGCTGAATGTCTAAGCCTCTGTTCTTGGGCAAACCTTAGCAAGGAAGTACGAGTTGCAGGACTTCCAGGCCACATTTTGGGCAAGATTGCAGAATTTTCTGGGTCTCCACCTTTCTGGTGGACAGGTAGGCTAGAAACAAATAACCAGCTCTTGCAAAGCTCTGTCTCTCTTCTGTTCCTGAACACTTCCCCATTTTTTTAAATTTAAGGACCTGTAGATAAAATTCCCAAAACAGTGAAGGCATTCCAGTAAATGTGAAATTGTACTAGTCAAAGTTACCTGATAGTCAAAGCCCCATAGAACTTGCTGAAGTATGGGACAATATCTGTTCAGAGTAAATTATATTTCTTAGTACTTGTAAAAGCTTAAAAAAATTCCTATATTTTAACTGATATATTGAGTATTCTGCTTCGAATAATCTTGTCAAAGGTGAAGTATACTGCTGAAGAAGTCCATTTTACTTGCTATATGAATGCTTTTTATTTTAATTAATTAAAATAATAAATTAAGTCTATAATGCAATATGTTTCAGTTGATGTCTGTTAGATTCACTCTGGTACTCTCCTGTACAATCCATTTTTCAATTTAATTATTTCAGACCATTTATACTTCTGTTTATCCAAAGAGGGAAATGTAGAAGAAATGTATTTGTGGAAAAATGGTCATCATTTAAGGAAGCTCCTTATATAATAAAATCAAGATTGCTTTTGTCTTTAGCAATCTGAGTGCAACTCAGAGGTAAAAAGAATTGTGACTAAGCTGGTAACCCAGAACATATCATTTTACTAGCAAATACCCTAAGGGCAACAGTTTCCTCACCTGCAGCTTCAAGTGCTGGCCTCCTAAGGGAGTCTAAACAGAAGAAAATACCTCAATCTTTGTTTTGCTTGCAGTGTGAAAGCTTGATAAGAGTAAGGAGCACAGAAATGCTGTAGTCCTTGGAATCTATTATTGGTGGAAATCTACTGTATCCAAACCCATAATCATATTCCGGTATGTCAGTGGTTTTTACCAGCTTCATGTTTTGATTAAGTTTTACAGAAGGTAGTTAACATTTTGCAGGTCCTCTCCTCATTCTTGGTGAGGTGAATGGAAATGTGGAAGTCGTGGTTGTGTTTCTTACCTGTGACTGTCAGTGGAAACAGTCTGCAGGTAGCTCCAAAAGCTTGGAAGAGCTTTTGGGTTCCTCAGTAGCCATGAGGTTGTTTTCATAATCCTCTCTCCTGGGGCTGGTACACTGCTTAATCAGCACTCGCTGGATGGGCATATGGAGTCAGTTCAGAAACCTGACTCACTGTTGACTCTCATTTCTAAAAACAAACATCAGATTCATTTCAGTGGGACTCATGTAGGTGAGCAGAATGTGACCCGATCAGGGAATGAATCAAAGTTGTTGGTGAACTTCAGATGCTTTGACTGGGAGGAAGGGGTGACTGAGACAAATATTGTGCAAGCAACTCATTTAACACAGTTTGTCTCATAGCAAGAAAGTGTGGATACAAAACCTGCTTTCTTGTCTTTCTTGAAGATTAGGCCTCCATCTGTGAAGTATTTTGGGGTAAAATCTTTTGATTCTTCTGTTCAAGGCTGTGTCAGTCCTTCCATTCAGGTGTGCTATATGTTATTTATCACAACTCTGACGGGGCTGAGTCTAAAGCATGTGGCTATCCTTTTGGGGTGATAAGAGCTATAGTGATGAGGGACCTTCTTAAAACAAGTTATTTCTGTCTCAGTGGGAGAAGAGAAAAACAACTGGATTTTACAACAGTAAACAGCTTATTTAGTCTAAATTTAATATTGTACTTAAGTATAAAGTAACTGAATTTGGCACAGAGGAAAGGGTGTAACTGTCTTGCTAGGTGTTTTATGAAGAGAAGCTCTTAGGAGATGCAGGATGTCTAGTGACTCACATTAATTAATCAATAACAACATGCCCTTCTGTTGTTGCCTGTCTCATTTGGGTAGGATAAAGCTTGTATTGACAGTTAAGAGTTTCAAGATTTGTTGTTGGTTTTGCTCTTTTACCTCTGGATAACTAATCCCCACCATTCCTGGTAAGACACGGTGGAAGATGTTTCTCATTTTACTGCAAGGAATAAATTTGCATAAGTTAATGCCTGGGAGTGATATTTGCATATGTGCCACCCTCCCTTTTGTTTGAACATACATATGTAGATGTCTATTTTCTTGTACACATGTATTTATATATATATTTACGTGTATATATAGTGTGAGTATATTGTTTCTTAACCTCAGAATCACCAGTAGAGTCTAATTATCACCTGGTGAAAAAAACCCACTGATTTTTTTGCATTAGCAGAAGAGAAATAAAGATAATGTCCTTTTCACCAATCTGGTCTGTAACACAGGTCCTCCAAATTCACTGGGTAGATCCCACTTGAAGTAAGAGAACATGACAGAAGAAAAATCATCAGAATTTCATGGTGGAAATTCTATCACAACTTTCACAAAGTTGCTTTGTTTCCTGATGTTTTCATATACTGCAGAGGATAATATTGGGTATTTTCTGTGCTATTAAAACCTTTATGAATAATTATTTGGAACAATTTAGCAGTAACATTACAAGTCAGTTAATGACTGGTTTCTTAATTGTGGGATTGGGGTCTGTGTTTTCCCAAGAAAGGCAAGTGAATTTTTTGTTGTCTTCATTTGAAGGAAAGCTTCCTTTGATGTGATGAACAATAAAGCATCAGCAACTGAAACCTCTCATTACATTGCTGCAGGGTTCATGAAATTATCCCTCTTTAATCTAAAGAAACACAATTCAAGTATCCATTAAACCTTTGATCTGGATCTGCACCTCCTAAGATATCTCCTGGAGTATCTCTAATTGAGTGATCTGATATGCTTATATAGAAGCAGAGACAGGAGTGGCATTTGAAGGATTTAGATAGCATCACATTCTTCAGTAAGAACCTGCTAGGAAGCTAAAATTAGAAAGGAGATACAAAACTAGTCTTTGATCAGGGAAGAGAGCTGCCATAAAGGCCCCTATGTGCAAGGAATCCCCTCCTACATGGTGAAACTGGCTTGCCTGCAGAAAGGTCTATTTTCTGGTAAAGATTCCCAGCATCATACCCCAGGGGAGTCTGGAAATCTATGGGATTATTCGGCATGATATTCAGCAATACCTTTGGCTGTGTGGAGGTGACTCCTGCTGACCTCACAGGAGATGTGTCTGTGGTTTATGGGATAAAATGAGATTGCTGCTGTGTTTGGGGATGCAGCCAGTCACTAAGAAATTGAGCTGCAGGAGTACCAAAGAAGTGGTAATTAGCACATACGGAGCTGCAAGAACACACAAGCTACATGGATATAGTTGCATTTGTTGAAAGAGATATAACATTGACATCTGTTAATAAAGTTAGAAGCTCCATCCTGCTCTCAGTTGAGTCAAAGGTAATTTTGTTATTGATCTGAATAATAGCAGTGGCAGTCAGCCACGGTTTAGAGAATTGTATCAACAGAATCCATCATTCTAGCTTTATAAAATCATACTGGTAGAACTTTGCAGTAATATAGTCCAATTTTATCTGAAATAATGACATTTGTCTAGAGCCACAAATGCATTTTTTTGTTGCTGTTTCATATACTGCTGGGAAACCCTGTAAATATCTGTAAAAGTTAGCACAACAAATTCTGAATGACTTGCGCTGCTGTTACTGCTGTTATTTTAAAGTGCATTATCAGGGGTGTGTATATCTGTGGTTGGCAGAATGACACAGCTGTGCTGTGCGGATAGTAGCTCTCGAGAAAATAGTGAAAGTATTGAGAGCTTTAGTTCACAAATTTGTTTTTCAAATTCCATTGAAATCATATCTCTGACACTTCAGGATCAGAAAACAAATAAATGCAAGCATAGTCCTTTTTAGGGAAAGGCTATGTGTTTTTTCCATGTGTCCAAGAGGTCTTATAATTCTCTCAAATGTATAGAGAGATCTTAGTAGCTCTATGGGAGAAATATGGATATGCCTGCATGTTTATATGAGATCAGAGTTCTCCATGAATCCCAGTTTGCCACTGTTGGGCTAGGCTGTACTACAGCCTTGAAGCTTTCCTTAATGTCTCTTAAAAACGTTACCATGCTACAAGGAGGCTGCTGCAGGTGACTTCTTACAGCACCACATTCTTCATTCTTCATAACATTCATCTCCACATTGGAGAAGATAAGGTCTCCAGGGAGACCTTAGAGCAGTCTTCCAGTACCTAGAGGGGACTTAAGAGAAAACTAGAGAAAGAGTCTTTACAAGGACATGTAGGGGTAGGACAAGGGGAATGGCTTCAAACAGGAAGAGCGTAGATTTACGTGAGATAGAAGGAATAAATCTTATACAATAAGGCTGGTGAAACACTGGTACAGGTTCCCCAGAGCAGTGGTAGATGCCCCATCCCTGGAAGTATTCAAGGTCAGATGCGATGGGTCTCTGAGCAACCCGATCTAATTGAAGATGTTCCTGCTTATTGCATGGGGGGTTCCAACCAAAACTGTTCCACGAGTCATCAACTAGCTCTTGTTTTAGAAATAGCTGGATCCACAGTCAGGTGTAACTGAGTGTTGAGCTGTGAGTCCAGAGTGACAAAATATGGAGGGTGCAGCCTCATGGGTAGGGTAGGAGATGAGCAGAGGAGCTTACATCTTGTGCTAACAGAACGGAGACCCACCCAGAAAAAACATGCCTAATTACTTAATTCAGTCTCATGGGCTGCTAGGTGGTTTTATCCATTCTAATAGATAAATATTCCTATGCCACAGGGCTTTGATGCTCAAAGCTAATGAAAAAGAAGAAACATGGCCTATTTTTTTACTACCAACAGATTTGCTTTTATATCTCATTTGCAGTAAGTAAAAGAAAATCCATCTGGGGATACTTTATTCATTGTGACAAGACAATGTGACTGATAAGTGCGTAGAACCAGTTCACAACACTTTCAGTGCTCTGCTGACTCACTACGTCACAAAAAAAAGACAATTGTGTGTTTTCATCTTAAAAGTTGAGGTGATAAACATGTTACATAATAGGGAATGTGTGTGAATTTCTTGTTAGGGAGAAGTTTTGCTTTTAAACTTTTTTCTTTGCAGAACTTAGAATAGAATATTTCTGTTGTTGGAAGGAACCTACACTGATCATCTAATCCAACTGCCTGACCTCTTCAGGGCTCACCCAAGGTGAAAGCATGGTATTACAGGCATTGTGCATATGCCTCTTCAACACTGACAGGCTTGGGGCATTGACCACCTCTCTAGGAAGCCTGTTCCAGTGTTTGACCACCTTCTTGTAAAGAAATGCTGTCTCATGTCAAGTCTGAGCAGCTATCACTTGTTCTATCACTGGATATCAGGTAGAAGAGCTCATCACCCCACTTCCCCTCCTCAGGAAGCTGTATAGAGCAATGAGGTCCCCCCTCAGCCTCTTTTTCTCTAAACTAGACAATCCAGAGTCCTCAGCTGCTCTTCATAGGACATTCCTTACACCCCTGTCACCAGCTTTGTTGCCCTCCTCTGGATGCATTCAAGGACATTCACATCCTTAAATTGTGGGGCCCAGAACTCAAGGCCAGGCTGCACCAGTGCTGAACACAGCGGGATAATCTCCTTTTTGACCGTCTGGTTGTGCTGTGCTTGATGTACCCCAAGATGCAGTTTGCCCTTTGGGATGCCAGAGCACGCAGCTGACTCATAGGAATATTATGGCATTTGCTTACTTTCCAAAACCTTGTTATAAAATTGCTCTCTTCAGTGCTATTTCCGTGAACTGTAAACAATTACCAAATATTTAGCACATTTCAAAAAAGAAACAAACCATAGTTATCCTATTTTTCTTCCCAACACAAAATCATAATTCTACCAACCAAGCTTTCTTCTCATTGACAAAGTGGTATTTCTAAATTCTTGCAGATTTTCAGCTATAGCAGTATTGGACTTCAATGTGCAAGACACCAAAATATTCCCCCCTCCTAACTCTGCAGGGAGCACTGCGAGATTCAAATATCAACTTTTTTTCATCTCTGCAGGATTGACTACTGAGTTTCCAATGGTTCAGAACTTGGCAGTTCTCAGCTACCTTGCTGAACTGGGAAACAAAAAATATTCTTCAGAATCAAATAGCTTAGAGAAATTAAAAGAAATAAACATATGGATGAACGTAATATAGCATGGAGATCAGAGAACAACTTGCATTTAATTAGGAGGTACTAAAGAGTAGCTGAATTAATAAGGGTTGCAGTTATACTTGTATTTATGTGTAGTATACGTTTTGAAAAGGAAGATAGATGTTGCTTGTTGAAAGGGTTTCTTTCATGATGCAAAATACTTGCTATAAATATGCCACTTTAACAAAAGGGAATAATACGAGCAGGAGTTAAATGTAGAATGCTAAATAGGAAATTTAAATTATTCTCTGGCATCTTTGAGAAGTTTCTGCTGGAAAAATGCATGAAAATAACACCTTTTTAACCACTCTCTCACATTACTGGAACATATGCTAAATTGCAAACAAAAACATCTATCTGTTGAAAAAGTTAGCTGCCAGCTAGGCTTTGAATTGTTAGTCTTTTGAAATCAATTATTCTAGTCCTGCGGGATGGTTCCATCAGAAGTTTTTGATAGCTGAGACTACAAATCCCAGAGATCTTACAGGCTGTTCAAAGTTTCTATTGTCTTTTGTGCTAGCCACTAGGATCCCAACCTTGGTTTTAAGAACAAAAAAGAAAAAAGCCTAGCACATAATTGTAATAATTTTTGAAACTTTTTGACTCACTGTTGGCTGAGATATCTTTAAAACCAGACTAAGTTACCAGCATGCTCTGTTAAGCTGCCCTTTATTTTGCCTAGAGTTCCAGCCAAAGAAGGACCACTACACCTTCCCAGTGTCCTCACAAGAAAATATCTATGACTAGGAAAGATCCTGTATCTGCAGCACAAATATAACTTCAAGCATGCGTTTTTGTCAAATAGAAATATGAAAGTTTTCAGGATAGTGAAATTCCAGAGAGTTGAGCTCTTCCTGTAGGCTATGATCCAAACTGGCAGTAAGTTTTGCAAGCTTCCCTACTAGAACAATCAGCAGTACATCCTGACCTTCAATCTGGCAGTCATCTGCTGCTTGCCAGGTTAGGCTGGGAATCCTCTCACTACATTTCTCAGCCTGCATGGAGTCTTCTGGCTGCTTGTCTGCCAAGGTCTCTCTGATTTGGAGCTGCCTGCCTCTACACTCAGTGGGACTTCCAAGTTCTGGTTCAGTTCCTGTTGCAGTCTTCAAGTTTCACTTTGGTTTAGCCATTTTTTATTTCTACAAGTAGTGCCAGTGTTTTGGTTTCATATTGATGCAACAGAATACAAATTCACATCAATAACTGGAAGACAGATCCAGCTTCAGTGGGATTCTTTTTCTTTTGATGGGAAGTAGTGAGCCAGCGTTTGAGTCTCTTAGCATCTCTACTCTGTCAGAGACTCACATGTAAGTGGATTTTCAACCCTGTAGGAACACATTGTTTCTCCTGCAAGAAGAAAATTATGATAGAAGTGCTTACTTCATTTGTGTACATCATTGGCAAGCCTTGTTTACTGAAATACAGAGGAAATAAAAAGTAGTAGGTTTGGGAGTGACTTCAGAGGGTTTCAGCTGCATGCAGCTCAAAGGTGCCCTGCATAGCACTGCCTGTAACTGATATGTCTATAGAACCTTCTCTTTCTTGGTCTTTCCCCTTTTTTCATGTGTTCCATATCCTGCCTCTCCTTTTCGCTTTGTGCTTACTGGAATACTACCAAGTAAAGCCCTGAGCAAACTCCCAGCATCTCTGTTTTGTGCAGTGATAGATATATCTATAAAGAGATATATCTATATAGAGACTCATAGAATCACAGAATAGTTAGGGTTAGAAAGGACCTTAAGATCGTCTAGTTCCAAGCCCCCTGCCATGGGCAGGGACACCTCCCACTAAACCATGCCACCCAAGGCTCTGTCCAGCTTGGCCTTTAACACAAATACCGCATGTGTTTGTAGTTACCAAAGACTCATTCCTGGTTTTGAATGTTACCTTGTTACTTGCACAAAGAACAGTGGTTTCTTATGAATTATGTTAGATAATAAACTTTTCCTTTCAGCTTGTAAGAGAAATATATTCACAGAAATAGATTTTAATTAGTTTTATCATAGTGCGACATCTGACTGGGAAAATAAGAGCTTAGCAGGCATGGGGCAGTTTGTTGTCTTCTGTAGCTTTATAGGAAAAGAAAAGAATATGTTTTCCTTTCCTAACTGCTTCTGATTAGGAGTCTTAAAAACCAAACCTGGCTCAAATTTTAGTTAAATTTCTTATGTACTGGACTATTTCAAATATTCCACACATATATTGCCTAGAGGCAAAGGTGTGCAGGTTGCCTGGCTGAGGAGTGTCTTAGCAGCTCCCAAGGACCTGCAAACTTATTTTGCATAAAGCTGAACAGATTGCCCTCTCAGTTCAACCCAGTATTTCATATGGTGTGTCCTTAATTATGTCTCTGTACGCAAGCAGAAGATTGCGGCTAGCAGGGCACCAGAGCAGTGCAGGCTGCGTGTGGTGACTGCTCAGAAACAGCTTGTTTCTTTGCAGATTGAAAAGTTATGTGGTCAGTTTTTAGGATGCTGGAACATTTTCTCAAGGATGAAGTATTGAAGATGGGTTTGATATTTGGAGGTCTGTTCTGAGGGGACTGTTTTCGCTGTATCACATGTAGTGCAGTGTTTGCTGCTGCTGGTAGCCATTTGGGAATGCTGGGAATAGTTATGCAATGCTGATTTTTTTTTGTTATTTACAATATTTCTTTGTTATTGCCCTCCTTCACTTCATCACTACTTCTCATCTCCTTTTTCCCTTGTACATAACTGAGTTGTATTTTCTGTGCCGAGAGCAATGAATTAATCATATGAGCCTTTGTAAAGGTGTGTCACAGTACTGCCAGCAGTCTGCAATAGAAATTGCCAAGGGTCAGTTGTGTTCTACTTCTCTAAGCCAGGCAAAGAAAGAGTAATTTGGCAAAAAGTCTTTGTCACTACAGGTTGCAAGTGTAACAAGACCATGAGGATCTGCATGTCAGCCTTGCGAATGTGTGAGATTGTTTGTGTATGCGAGCAAAAACTCTGGAAACAGAAGAAAAGAATGGAGGTGCTGCTTAGTGTGTTTGTAAGAAGCACTGCCTCCTGCTTGCCTTTCTAGGGAAGGGTGTGTAGGTTTGCAGTAAACACTATTTAGAGTTCTGTTTATTTGATGTGGTTAGGGCTTGCCTCTCTTTATTAGTGCATAGTATCTCCTTAATATCTGGAAATATGTGTCAAGCCTCAGCTGTATGAGAAATTAAGATTACCGATTCTCTGCAGTAACTATACTACATCTGCATTTTACACTGCAACAGTCCCTTTGGTTATGTTTGCATGACTTGCAAAGGCAGAGGCTCCCGTTTAATATTTTCAGCTGTGGGAGTGAGCTGAAGCTTGTGTTTATGCAACAGAAATACTGTTTATTCAGTTCATGTTTCAAAGCTGATCATGGTTCAGCTTCTGCTGAGCCATTTTCTTATGGTGCAGTTTTGCTACTGATACTGATGAGATTGTGGTGCTGACATTACTGGTGCTTCTTCCCTTGTTCCCTTGGTTCCTGCATTATGCTTGTGTGAGGAAAGCTGCAGGAGCTGCTTGGCAGGAGGAATATTGTGTCATCCCAGTAATAGCCAGCAGCGTGATCTGTTTAGCTGTATCATCAAACTGCACCCTAAAGGTGCCCCTGCCAAAAGCAATACGTTCAGTTTTTCAGCCGAGTCAGTGAGTGCATAACGTGACTGCTGCAGTTCTGGAGTAAGAGTAGGTGTGAGGAAAGAGTAATGAGATTGAAAAGGAAGGAAGGGAACTTAGAGGACCATCTCTGTCTTTAGAGGCACAGGTCTGGCATATGCAAGTCTGTGAAACAAGTCTTTGAGGTGGACTTAGACATGGATTCTGTATTGGCTTTTTTCTTTAAATGTCAGACTTCTAAAATGTGTTTGTGGTCTGACAAGCTACCTTGGAAGATATTTATCATAAGGCCTTGTTCTCAGCATGTGTGGTCTGAATATATTTTGGGGCGGGATTTTGTATTGTAAAGCAGGCTATTTGTTCTTGGGATCTGTCTGGAATGAGTGGGCAGTTTGATCCCTTTGGTTCCAGGATGAAGAGCTTATAGGACCTTGAGTGCTACAGATCTCACTCACCAGCCAATGCACTGAAAGGTACTTGATGTCAGTCCCTCCACTTGCATACAAGAAGATCGAAGACAAGAGAATGCTTTATCACCAGAAGGTGATGTTAGAGTCCAGAGAAGTCCAACCTCCTGCACACACTTTGTGGGCACTGAACACTTGGCAACATGCCTGCTGACACTGTGAAGAGTTTTGAAACTGAGAATGTGTCTGCTTTGTCCTGTTTATGTGGACTGAGCTAATGAAATAAGGCAGAGATGTTCTCTTTAATCATGGCTACTTCACAGTTCCTAGTAGTACTGCTACTTGGGTCATCTTGCTTCTACTGTAGTATAGTAGAAGTAATATTCATTTATCCTATTTGAGTTAGATAAATCCTGGACTAGAGAGATTTTTGCAGTGTATTGGATATCTTGTTTCAGATAGTATAGAATAATGAGACGCTGATGCCATTTAGGAACAGAGAGACCACATGATAAGCTCTGGTTCAGCAGCTGTCAGTAGGCAAGCCTTTCTAGTACAGAACATCTTCTGAAAGCAGGTTCAGAAAACACAGAAAGAAAAAAAAAAAAGAAATTGTGACCTGTTGGAAGTGGTGAGAATCTTCCAGGGAATTTTGGATGGAGGACGTGATCTGATTTTGCTGAACTTCTGCTCCAGTTTGGTCACGGTTTATGATGGTCCTCGTTTTGCCATTCTGCTGTGAAATGAGCAATAGTATTTATCTTCTTAGTAGAGATCACTGTTCAGATTAGCTGGGGGATCCATTTTTCTCCCATATTAGTTATGTAGGAAAGAGAAATCTTGTTACAGAAGAGTTTTCAGTCTAGCCAAAGACACAAAGAGTGGCTGAAAGTAGAAGTGAAGTGAATTCTCCACAGAAGCAAGCAAACATTTTAAGTGGAGACAGTTAATTAACTATGGGAACAATTTACAAAGACTAGCAGATTCTGTGCTATTGTTGGTTCAGGAACGGAGCCTGGGGGAAAATTCAAATAAACTCTTTACTTCTAAGAGGAATTAATTCAGGGATGCTGAAGGCTAGAACAGGTAGTCCCAGTGGTCCCACCAGGCCAGACCTGAGTAGGTCTTTGAAATATTTCTCCAAAGGAGTCTGAAAGTGTATCCTCCTGTTACCTGTTGGAAATAAGTATAAAGAAATGAAAACTAAGGCAGAAAGAAAGTTTGCTTTAGCTACAATAGACTTTCTTTATAAACTAGACTACTGAAAAAGTGATTAGCTTATTTTAGCAGGTTTGTATATCCAAATAGGCATACTATTTTTGTTGCTTTTTAATCCTAACAGGGATAAAATGGAGATGTCTCTGGGGATTTTTCCAATCTTAATTTTGTGAATAGAAATACAGATTAAAACAAAACCCAAAGAAATGACGTTTAGAAAACAATTGCCCTGCTAAAAATATGGGGGTCAAACATTGAATTATAGTAGTGGGCTGTTAGCTTTATCAGGGTTTTCTTCACTGTATTAAAGATGGATTAGGATCATATTATGTAAAGATTTTCCTCTGAAACTTCACAATGGATATATATTTTGATGGTGTATCTTGCAGTGTCTTCAAATTTTAAACCCAATGTATTTTGATGATGAAACAGTTTATCCTGGAGGAATACAGATGCTTTCCAAAAGTTGCGTATGAATAGCCATGAACCAAGTTTTTCTGAACAAGGCACCTCTGATTATATGAATGCTCTCCTCAGGTTCCTGTCATTTGCATCCCCCTCTGGAAATCTCAGAAGCAGCAAGCTACAAGGCTGGGTTTCATAAAGAGGACTAAAGTATCCACCTCCATTGTTTGTCCAATGAGGATGTATTTTTCTCCACTGGGCACTTGAGAGGAGCTCAGATCCTCTGCATAGGTTAGTGAGCAAGGCAGAACTGATGCTGCTCTTTATGCCATGTTGTTTTTGCTCAGTGTCTCATGTGGTTGAACGCTGGAGGCTCTTAGAGCTCAGAGTAACCACAGATGAGAGCTGCAGGCAGGATTGCGAGGCTGACGCACTCCTGCGGCACAGATCCAGTTGTAGGGAAAGACAAAGGTCCTGTAGTTTTCTTGGGGAATAGTCATCTAGCTTCTATTGTGGCAGATGCTCTGAGCATCCATCTTAAACAACAAGGCATACTTTAATAGGATTTTAAATGTAACTAATGCTCTTGTTTCAGTTTACAGGCTTGAATCAAACCACTTGGGGAGGAGGAGATGCTACTGTTTTGGCTAAAAATTTTCAGGGCATTTTGTTTAAATTTATGCAGCTGGCACATCTGCAGCTGATAACTCATGCAGATGTCATATGGAGAATTACAAGGCTTCTGGCTAAACCAAAACCCAAACCCACAATTTATTCCACTTCAACATCTTAATTAGTTTTATAAAAAAGGAGATATTAGGAAACGTGGAGTCGTGGGAGAATTCTTATGGTGTGAACAGTGAAATATTAGGGATCTGATTAAATCTAAGTTAAACTTGTGCCCAGGGTACAGATTATTGGAAGGCAGCAGATGGAAATAAGTATGTATAGATACATGTGAGCTGGTACATGGCCTGGGTCTGAGCAATGGCGCACTCTGATGCTATGAAACTGTTAGAAGAATGATTGCCAGCATAGGCAGCTTTGGCCAAGGCTAATTTACAGCCTCACAAACAGTTTGTGGCCATGATTTAGATGATACAGTGTGCCAGGGTTCATTCCCAGTTTGCATGCAGCCACTCCAAGAGGCTGCAGGTCTAATAGACTTGGCCAGATGATGCTGTTTGGCCTCAGGGCCAGAGGGCTGGCCCAGGCACTGTGTAGTTTGCTAGTTTCTCTGACCAGGGCAGGAGGGGATTCTTGCTGGTTTTAGCAGTATTCCACTATAAGGAAATGACCTCTCCCACACAGCATTTTGGATGCTTCATTTCTGTTTGAACAAATACTTAGTATTTGTATTAAAAAATCTCAGTCTCTGCCTCTTTTGGGCCTTTCTTGCAGCTTTCTTTGGTGAAAGGCAGTGGAAAATATTTTCTACACTGACAACAGAATTTGTCTCTGTGATTTTTGGGGAGATACTAAAAGACATGCTGTCTTCAGTGCTGGCAGCGATGATGATGCAGTGATTTTGCTGTTATTGATGATGCATTATTTGCACACGATTTTAGAAGCTGCCTTCTATGTGGAAAAGTGATCCTTTCATGTATGCCTAAAGTATCCCACCAGTCTATAAATAAAAGGAAAAAGAATAAGACACTCAGACATAAACTTCCTATGCAGCCCACTTCTTAAGAAACACAGTAATCATTTAAGACCTTTGCAGCTTCTTGGGATGGCTACCTTCTTATTACAAGGAAACAGTGATTTCATCAGCATTACCTCCAAAAGTTATGTACTTTTGTACATAACTTTTTGTACATTTAGGTAGACAGACTTGGCTGTGTGACAAGAACAACTAGCACATGCACTTTAAAAATCCTCTGATTTCCAAATAGTATCTAGGTCATATGATGCCCACAGGCATGATTCATCCACCTGGGCTTTATGCCAGTCAGCAAGTGTGTGGATCTGACACTCTGGGAATACTGTAAAATTATTAAAGCTGTATTTTTTTCTTCAAATAATACCCTTGATTATAGCTGGAAAAAATATAGCATATAATTTATAGTCCCTTTCTGAAAGAATTAATTTTGTTAAGCAGATGCAAAAAATACAGTGTGGGCTGAAGAGAATGCAGAGCAGATCTAGCTAATTGAGTCCAGGTAGCTTTCCTTAGCCCTACACCCTTTCTTTTCAAATGTTGCTATCTTGATACAAAGTCTGATTTGAGGCAGAAGTAGTCTTCAGCTGGGCTTGTCTGCTTGAAGGCACGCTAGCTCTTAAGGGTTGATCTTAGCTACAGTGAGCTAAAAACTGCCACTGTTCTGCCTCTGTTAGGGTTTCCTATGAAGATGATAATCAGTTTGAGGGGCAGAACCCCCAGAGTACAAACCTCATGAGCTTTTTTTTTGCAAAGAAGTAAATTTTGAGGGGATGAGTTCCTGCTTATTTTCAGGCCTGTGTACAACGCAGACAGACACTCTAAATTAGAGTTTCAATGAGCGTTGCTCAGGGAACTACTGAGGCGTCTAGGAAAACAAAAGTGTGTGTGGCTGTGATATAAGGAAAGCAAGCGCCTGGAAAACACGGGGTTAAAATGCTTTTAACTAAGGTCTAAGATAGAGAATAAGATTTGTGTTGTAAGTCTGTGGTGTGATAACAGAACTTAGTAGTCTTACTAACAAGAGTGAATTATTTCTTTCCATCCTTCTAGTGAGTGAATTCTTTCTTACTATCCTTCTAATTTATCAGTTAGTTTGGAGACACTGACTCCCGAACATCTGCTAGCCCAAGGCACTCCTTGTCTGCCCATCTTGTCCTGCTTGCAGTAAATTTTGCAAGTAAGGTTACACTGCTCCAAATCTTTGCCAGCTCTCAGAAACTTGCAGATATGGCTGGTTTCAGTTAATTTGGATTACTGGGACATCCAGCTGTGTCAAAGGTGAAAAGTGCACCCTGAGGAAGACTGTTTACTTCATCTTGAAGACCTCTGCCCAGGACCATCGGGGGGCAGTGCGCAGGCTCCAAAAGGGAGGAGACTTATAATGAGTACCTAAGCTAATTGTAATATCCCCACCGCTCTCTCAGGAACCTAATGAATATGCATGTTTGTGTGTAATAAATATCTGCTTGCTTAACCCCTCGGTGTGCAAGTTAGGAGGAGTGATCCCCCTTTGCACCCAGCCATAATAAACATACCTGCTTTATAACTCTCCTTGAGTTGTAGAGTCTGAATCCATGCTTCAGCTGTTCTTTTTTCAGACATACTGACATGTTTACCTCAATGAACACTTAGAGGAGTAGATTCTCATGGGACTTGCCGTGTTGCTTACCTTGCATTTCTAGGTGCCTGTATACTTAGGAAAACATAGCCCCTAATGACTTGGAAAACCAGCTGCCTCTTTTAACTCCTACTTCAGAAGTAGGAGTTACATTACTTTTTTTGGAGCATCTTTAGAAGCTAAAGGCTGAAATTCCCAGAGTTGAATTAAAGAGAGACCTTCTAGAAATGAGGTGAAGAATTATAACCTTTGCCAACTTGTAAAGAAACAGCAATGTTCAACTTCTATAAACTTAAAACTGAAAAAAGTATTTTCTGCTTTGTCTTTCGGAGTTTGTGACTTCCCATCCCATGAAAGTGGGACGGGAGAGGAGGAATGTCCTCAGGTTTGTAAGCATGTCTGGGTTACGGTGGGCTTGCCCTGAGGATTGTTTTTTTTTCTTTCTTCCTTCTTCCTGTTTAGATAAAGAAGAGGCAACAAGATGTGGTGAGGTTTCTGGAAGCCAATCGCATAGAGTTTGAAGAAGTGGATATCACAATGTCGGAGGAGAAAAGGCAATGGATGTATAAGAACATTCCTGAGGATAGGCAGCCTGCACAAGGCAATCCCCTGCCACCGCAGATATTCAGTGATGATCGGTACTGTGGAGTAAGTAGCTGTTGTGGTTGTCATTGGATGGTATATTAGTATAGGCTGTTGGCCATTTAAAAAGCAGGGTCTTGCAGGTGAGCTATGTCTAGTAGCATCTGAATTAATGGTGACAGTTTGTGGCAATAGGATTGAGTAATGATCATGCAGTGAAAATACAGATCATGCCTCTGTAAATCCTAAGGTTGTCCTCAGGTAATGGATTCCCTCCACAAATGTAAGAATTTATAATGTCACATGCTTTTTGTATCACCTGTTGATGGTAAAGTCCCTTGTGAGAATACTCTAAGTGGGGGATATATGGTTTTTTTGCTACTTGAGTCTAGTCCAAGCATAAAAATTCAGAAGGCAATCTTTGTAACAGTAAATGGGAACATTGGCTAGATTGAGTTATGCTGTCATTGTAATTAACCTTCTTCACAGATGCATCATAGTGTAAATTTCATTTATGCTCACAGTACCTTTATGCAGAGTCTCTAGGATAAATGAAAACTATTTGCTGTCTGAATTGTAGGATAGCTTTATTTTTCCCCAAAGCAAAGCAGCTTGAGACTTGTCTTCCTCTGCTGAAAGATTGCTAAGCATGAGAGCCTGTGAATCTGACAACAGATTGATGGGTGGGCTGGTTTCTCTGATGTTGTAAGCTGCAATAACTTCTCCATCCAGTGCAAGCTGGAGTGGTAGCCTTTGATATGTTAAGAATGGCACCATATGGATGTTTTACTACACTGCTTACACAGTATGAGTCTTGGGCAGTGTTGTAATCTGGGGGAATCTTCCCAGAACCTTTGAACAAAATGTTGTAAAAAAGCCACAGCTGGGTCCTCTTTGCCTTGCTGCCTCTTTCCAGACTTCAACCACGTGACCTACACCCTTTAGGAGGCAGGTTTGAGGTACCTGTTAGAGTCAGGGAGGTTTGATGTGCTCCCCTGGCTGCGTCAGTAAGTGCCTGAGTCAGGTTTGAGGATTCAGGAGGAGAATGAAATAGGAAAGAGGGTCTCTGTAATTATAATAGCTGGTACAGAGCAAATGTGTGTTTCTGACTACAATGTGATGAAGTTACATCCAAGTTGGTTTTAACTTCATCCCTGCCAGACTCAACAGAGCTGTAACAAAGCTGTTTCTGTCTGATGGATCATTTACGTCTGCTAAGAACCTGTCAAATGCAGTGCAATTGTTAGCTTAGTGTAGGAAACACGTGATTTGGGATCATCTGCAACAAACAGATCGGATATGGTGTAGCAGCTAACTGGCTTCTTGAAGTGAGGTATTTAACATCTCTCCCATATACTTTATATTGGCCTTGTTTACCTCAGCAGTATAACTCATATCTTCCTACTTCTAGGTAAGAAATGTCAATTAAAGAAATTTATCTGGGACATGGAAGGGGTTTTGACCCTCACTTATGGAGCTGCCCCTCATTTACAAATAACAGTATTTACATTGTTCTGTGTAATTTTAGTTTGCCTGGGAAATACAATGTTTTAAGCTGTTCTCTCTTACCTTTTCAGCTTGTCTTCATAGTATGTTTTAACTAGTCCTAGAAATTGCTGTTTGTAATTAGGAAGGAAAAAGATGTCATGCAACATGTGAGATGATCTCCTTAATCTGCCTGCTCAGCTGATAGCCTTTTTGGTTGAGCAGAGTTAATCCTATTACTAGACCTCACTGTCTGCATGGATGTCTATAAAGAGCAAACATGCTTTGAAAGAAACTGTGTTTTCTGGTGTAAAGGAAGAAGTATGTGCGGGATCTCCAATATTCATCATTATGCCTCTACTCTGTTCTTGGGTAACAGAGTAGAGGCAAAACATTAGACAGGAGGCAAAGGAGGTCAGTACTGGAAAGAGGGTTAAAATAACACAATTAGATGAAGTCAGCAGACATTGTACATCTTGTCTCTATCATTTCCACAGTGTTTTCATATGTTTAACTTTACAAACTAGGAAAACTTTGTCTAAAAAAGAAATAAATGAATCACTATTAAATAACTTAAATTGAAAAAAATAACCATTGAGTTTTCTATTAGTTGAGTTAGTGAAAATTCTAGCTTATTATTCCTGATTTGTGTCCAGCAATTTCTAATCCAATTGGTTCTATCAAGAATCCTGTGTGGTTTTTCTGCCTGCCAGATCTGAAGTCTCACCAGGAAACTGCCTATGTACTTATTCCGTCTCATACATTTCTACTGACAATACAGACTAATTGATTGACAGTGCAGGCTGTTCAGATCCACTGGTGTTCCTCCTAATGTATAAGGGCTAAACAAGGCAAAGCAAAATAAGTATACATTTTATTTTGTTCACGCTATTTCAATAGAGAAATAACATGAACATGGTCAGAACCATATGAGCTGTGAGTCAATGTCACGTTCATAACTATACTGTTTTCAGTATAGTAAAGCATTAATAGGTTTTTTGTTTTGTTTCTTTTTTCAGCTCTCCCCATATTCCCTTTAGTAGAAAACATCAGCAATGCATGCTGGGGTATTATCACAGAATAGATTTTTCTAAGACATTATCATTTGAAATAATCACTTTTCAGAATGTGACTGCAATAAAGAGGAAGTTTGACTGTGATGTTGTCAGTAAGTATGCAAAATGATTTGCTGTCAGCCATCTGAGCATGTTATAGCTGGTGTAAGAGGGGAGAAGGAAAGGTACAAAAAGATGACCAATGCTTACTGGTTCATGAAACACCTTGTACCACTGAGGATGGATCCTCTGGTACCAACAGACAAATTCCATGTTTTGAAGTGTGAGCAAGACCTTGGATTTTTTCTGAGTCAATGTAATCTCCAATATGATAATTAATCTATTTTTCTTCTTTTCTCACTCTTCTGAGATGCACTCCATAATTTTTCAGTAACAATTTCTGCAAACGGATTTTGAAATACAGTACTCGGCAAGAATCATTTTTCCTGTGAACAAGAGAAGAGTTGTGAGCACACAAGAACACAAATCATTTTACTGATAATCCAGCACTGTGTCATAGCACTGGCACTATCATGATTTACATACTTTAATGATTTTACAATCTTTTATTTCATCTTAGTGACATTGCTATAACATTCTAAGTGTGTAAGAAGAAAGTTTGCATATCAGATGACTCACAGGAACCTGCTCTTGTAATTTACAGTAGTGTAAATATGAAATTACTAGTTACCTTGCTCTAGTTAGTGCTGTGTAAGAGTAAGGAAATGTTAGCAACTTGTTCATGTTCCAAGAGGGAACTCATGCACTTTGCATAAACAAAAGTGGAGATAATTTGGAAAAGATAAAAAAAAAATTAAAAAATTTAAAAATGGACAAATAGAGCCTTAATAGGAAGGAGCTGGTGTGTTGGGTTGCATTGGGTTGGACTGGATGTGTTAGGTTGAGTGTGTTGGGTTGCATTAAAGCCAGTTGTGTCTTGCCCGATTCCTTACAAGGCTCATCCTCAGTTAGTTTTAGTATCTCCTGCTGTTGTACTTCGTTGCACAGCTATGACATGCAACTCAAATTATTTTCTCAGAAGGTTAAATCTCCTTGATGTGCACACTGGGTTTTCCCATCTTCCTCATTTATCACCAAGTGTACCCTGGCCCTTGTGTGAAAGGAACTCTGCAAATGGGTTTGCTTTTTTCTGAGGGAAGAGCAACCCACATTCCTTCCTAGCAGCTCTTCTCCACAGCTCTTCTCTACCTACTTGTCTTGTTTATTCATGGAGCATGTTTTGGATTGATGGGTAACCTGTTCAATGGCTTTGACCATCAGTTCCACTCCTCAATCATGATCTGTATATCGCACCTCTTCCTAGGTATCCTGATGTGTCATGGGCCCACTATCAATAACTGGCCCTTAGGTCCCTGTCCAGCTCCACCTTTGCCTTTTCAGTTCTGGCACCGTGGTTTATCTTCTCCTTGTTTCCATATTCTTTGGTGGCATGGTTCTTGGGGAAATCGGTACCTACATGAAGTACTTTTACAACAAGGTTCTCTACCTGGACAGCAATGTCTTGCCACAGTGCGGCAGCCCAGATGGGCTTACCTCTGTGCTGTGAGTTACTCTGCTTCTGTTGTTTTAGCTACCCTAACAGGGCATTTGCCACCATCAGTGTGTCAGTGTATAAATAGAGTACTGGCCACTTCTTTCTTTGAGCAATGTCTATGGTCAGCTGGGTAGCCTTCACTTCTGCAAGCTGACTCAATTCACCTTTGCCTGTGACAATTTCTGTGCCTTGTCTTGTGGGACTCCACCCAGCAGCTTTCCACTTCAGATGCTTTCCCACAATATGGCAGAACTCATCAGTAAATAGAGCATACTGTTTTTCATTTTCTAGTGATCTATTATACAGTGAGGCCTATTTAGCATGAGTCACCTCCTTAGGCAATGCTTCAAAATGTCTGCCTTCTGCCCAGTCCATGATTTCTTCTTCCTGTTCTCCCTCAGGAGAAGCTTCTATCTCCTTCTATCTTCTAACTGGGTCACCCTGTCCTTCTGTTTTTTCTTCTTAACTGCAGGAACAACTGTTGTAATTGAGAGTTGGATTTCTGATTTATCCACAGTGTCTGTTTCTGTGTCCTCATATCCAAAGACCCTCACAGTGTCTGTTTGTCGTCACATCCAAAGACTCTCGTTCCTCTAAGCATAGGCATAGGCCTACCACAGGCCCCAACACAGTGCTGGAAGTTGTGTCTTTACGGTATATGCAAGGCATCCTTCCTTCAAGTGGTCTGCCAATTCAGCAGGATTCCATGTGTTCTGGACTGAAGTCCCAAACCACTGGAGGTGAAAACTGCTCTACACATCTGCCCAAATTCTCCCACACTCCTTGCCACTCAGGAATTGTTTGCCTCAGGGAACACTCCTGTGTGGGATTCCCAGCTGGTTGGCCAGGCATACAAAAAGCCAAAATCAGTGTTGGTGCAAACACCAATACAACTTTCTTAGGTAAACTGGGATGTTCAAGAAACTGAAGGGTCATTGCAGCAAGGGTGGAAATCTCTGTCCTGGAGAAGAAGAAGATGCCGTTCTTCGTTTCTTCCACAAAGTGCGTCCTGGGGGAGAAAGGTGTAATTGCTAATTGTCTCCACGAGGTGGTTCCCAGAGTACTGAGATGGCAGCAGTGCCGGGGTCAAATACCAGACTATCATCAAGGCCAATGCTTTTATCATGGCTCTTCCAGGCAAAACAAAAGAAAGTGATAAGCAACACAGCAAACAGCAAAAGCTGAAAACAAGCATTAAAGAACTCTCAAGTCTGATGTACAGAAAGAAAAGGAGCAGGCAACAGAGCAACCGAGAGAAAAGCAAATCAGCATCAAGAGCAAGTGAGTTAACAACCTGACCAGCAACACAAAGTAACAGCTTGACAAATACCAGCTGAACAGGTTGTGGTTTAATCCCAGCTGGCAACTAAGTACCACGCAGTTGTATGCTTTCTCCTGCTGCCCCCCTGCAGTGGGATGGGGAGAAGCATCAGAAAAAAAAAAGGTAAAAATAAGGGCTGAGATAAGAACAGCTTAATAATTGAAATAAAGTAAAATATAAGAACTATTAATTATCACTGATTATTATATTATATTTAATAAACTACAGAATGTGTAATGATAATGAAAGCCCAATTAAGAAGAACCCAAGTGATGCACAATAGAATTGCTCACCACCTGCTACCCAGCCATTTTGCATAAACAAAAGTGGAGATACTCAACCTGAGCAGCGATCTGGGCCTACCAGGTGACTCCCCCCAGTCATGTATATATACTGGGCATGATGTGCTGTGGTATGGAATTCCCCTCCTGTTTCTGCTTCCTCCCAGCTTTCTGTGCCCCTCCCCACCAGCAGAGCACTAGAGACTAAGTCCTTGATCAGGGTAAGTGCTACTTAGCAACAACTAAAACATGGGTGTTTTATGGCATTGTTCTCAGACTAAAGCCAAAACACAGCTACTAGGAAGAAAATTAACTCTATCCCAGACAAAACTGGGACATGGGTATAACAGCTGTAAATTCTGTTTAGCACACTCTGTTCAAGACTGTCATTATCTTGAACCGTTTTGAGTCCATGTTGGTGAGCCAGGAGGGACAGTTGGGGGTTGACTCCAGCCAGCAACCACACAGCTGCTTGCTCCCCACCACTCCACAAGCAGTGAAGAAAACAGGAAGAGCAAAATCAAGAGAATTCATGAGTTGAGATAAAGACATTTTAAAAAGTGAAGGAAGAGGGAAAAAAAACCCAAGTGATGCAAATGCAATCACTCACCATCTCCCAAAAGCAGACTGGTGCCCAGCCAGTCTCCAAGCAGTGGCTCCCTTGGAAGGCAAACACTCCCAAGTTTTTTATGAGCATGATTTTATATGGCATAGAACATCCCCTTGGCCAGTTGGGGTCAGCTGTCCCAGCTGTGTCTCCTCCCTGCCTCTTACCCACTCACAGCCTACTCTCTGAGGGTGGCATGGGGGAACAGAGTGAGAAACAGGGAAGGCCTTGGTGCTGTGCAAGCACTGCTTGGCAATAGCCAAAACACTGGTGTGTTATCAGGACTGTTTTAGTCACATCCAAAACACAGCACCATAGGGCTTGCTGTGAAACAAGTTCACTCCATGCCAGCTGGACCCAGTAAAAACATGAAGACTGTGGTTAGTTTACTAAGTTTTCACTAACTAAATCCTTTACTTCCAAGGTTACAGAGAAATTTCTAAATGCTCTACCTCCCATTGTGAATTTATTTTACACAGCCAGATCAGTGATTTTGCATGAAAGTTACTCAGATTTTTCTAACGTACTGCGGGTAGGATCCAGAATTGTACCATTATGTGTCCTGCAGTTTAAAGACTACTTAAAAGAATGAACAAATAATTACTTACTCTTACTTACTTATTAGCTACTGTTGCCTTTTTAATACAGACCGTGGAAAATCCAGACAGATAGAGAGATTGCTGCAGGTTGGTGCATTAGGGCCAGATTCACAATGGGACTATAGCATGATACCAAGCACTGAAATGCATAAATTTTGGGGATGTGGCTTTGGTGGTGGAATTTGGAGACCCTATCTAGGGCTCTAGCTTCTTCACATGGTAGGTGAGGAGCCATAGATGCATGTATCCAAACAGGATCTGCAGAAACCAGAACATTGGACGTGGAGAGCTCTTTAAAGCAGAAAGCAAGAAATGCTGGAAAAATTATGTCTGAAATCAGATTTGTGCCTCGCACCTCCCTCTTCTGCTTTTTCTGAAATCTACAGTGACTCCTGGACCTGTCAGAAGATTGGAAATCTCCACTTCCTTAGAGAAACTGCACCCTAACTTCAACCTTAAAATGCTTCAAGGTAGCTCTTGGAAACAGTGACAGTTTCATGCACAGAAATCTGCCTCTAATGGGAGATCACCTGAAATTAGCCAACCAAATTAAACGGAAATGTCTTTCCAGGTGAGAGATTGAGCTGAAAGGAAAATATTTACATAGCATAGCAGGCTGTCTCTCCCTCTCTTTTTTTTCTTGGAAGCTGCTCATATGGTTTAGAGTGTTAGGGTAAACCCTGATAGAGTGCCTACTGGCAGCTGTAGCGACAGAGATACATGGTATTTATTGTCCTTCCCTGAAATTTAATACATGGGTATCAACTCCATCAAAACGGTGCAGGCCTACAGACAATAAAGAAAATAGGTTGCTGAAAGAGGTGCAGTGTTCTTGAGAAACTAGCACACAGGCAACTACTGTGGCACTGATTCATTTGTATTGTTAAGTATCAGACTTTTCTGTTGTTTTTTAAAGATCCTGGAAAGATTCATACACATTTTTTATTCTTCCTTTTCCCTATGTGTCAAATGACAGATCAGTAACAATACACTGATAAGAGAAAGAAGAGGAAAGAGAGGATTAAAGAAAGCTGGATAGAGGCCATGTCAGAGTTTTTGCTCTGGCCTGCAGTGAGGGGGTTTACAATTGTCCTTGTGCCTACAGATACAGAGAGCTTGGACTCTCTCTCTCTCTCTCTGTCTAGCAACTTGGAAGAATTCACCTTAGCACACCCTCTGTAGTGTGTTTCCTTCAGGAACTAATGCAGTTGTGGGGCTAATTTGGTATTCAGCCAATCTACTTTCAGTTCCCTGCAGCCTTGGAGATGTCTCACCTGACTCACTGAGTGTCTTGGTGGTCTGGATCTGTCTTTGGAAGAAGAATAATCTCACTAGATAGAAGTTCGTCTGAGTTACTCAGAGTTCATTAACAGCTGATACTGATTGATGATGCCAAAACTTTCTTGATCAGTAATTTTTCCCATCAGTCAAAATTATTTTCCCATCATTTCCTGTATGTCAAATTTGAGCTGTTTGTGTTTGAAATTGCTCTTAATTTCCTTTTGTAGTTGTATTGAAGTAGTTTGTGGCTCACAGGCATCTGCAGACCCTAGGCTGGATGTGAGTGGCCTGAGGTCAGTTACACAGCACTTCTTCTTCAAGCAAGAAATACAGAAAGCAGAGGTTGTGCTGGAAAGCAAACCCTCCCCGTGTGTCTCCTCCATGTTGGCAAGACACTCTTCAGATCATTCACAGGGTCTGCATGGTTCTAACTTATAAGCTGTGCCTGTGCTTTTCCACACTGCTTTTCTGTGTCCTGAGGTAAAGAGCTTTAGTTCCATGCGATATGTGCTTAATAAAGGGGATTGTGGTACCAGAGGCAAAGTGTAGACTAGAGAGCCTGACCAGTGTTAGGGCTTAAAAACATAGAAACTCAGCAACTCAGTAAAAATAAAATAATCCACGAATTTTACCCTCCTCAGAGCAGTTAGAACTGGTATCAGTAATGTGTTACAGTGCTGCTGTTTACCTGCTAGTGGAGAGAGCATGTGTCTGTTGAGCACCACAGTTTTATTTGGACTTTCCTTCGCATTCTAAACTTCATGAATATCTGTTTCAAAGTGAAGTATCTAGAAGGTATTTTGTAAACCATCCCAGCACATAAAGATGATAGCTGACAAAGATTTGATACATTTCTGGAGATACCTTACTCTGCTTGCAGACTCTCGGTTTCCTAAATATAGTAATATAGGGTGTTTAAAAGACTTAAAGGTGACCAGTCTGAAAGTAGAACTGTCACCTTTATGGCATGTTGTAGAAAACACTGCAATTTTTTTTCTTTTTGGTTTTAATGTTTCTGACACTGATGTTCTGCAAAACTTAGGGATCATTGGTCAGTGTGACTTAATTACTAACAATTTTGTTTGGGATCCTAATTCTTCTTTGCATGGAATGGAAACTTCCTATTGTGCCATACTTTCTTTAAAAAACCCACTTTATTCTTGAAGGTGTCATGACTAGTTTGGTTAAAGTATTTTATATAGGGTCTGTTCTATTAAAATACAGTATATATGCAATATGTGATATATGAGGAAAAGATAAAAGATTCCTAAGTGTCAGTAATACTCTGAGGGCACAGAATATGGATGTAGCAGTATTTTGGAACAATATCTAGGGAAGGCCATGGCTGTTGTCAGAGAACAATAAGGATAAAATAAGTAATTCAATGCACCACTGTTCTACTTGAAATCATGCTAATATGATTATCTTCTAAGAAACATTTTGAAGATATATTCAAAGTTATAATCAATTTGTAAGTAAAGATGGTGTTAATACATGGCAGTACCATTGCAAGTAATGTGGCTTTCTTCTTTCTTTAGTAGTTTCCTATTTCTGTTCCCCAGAGGATCCACAGAAAACACAGGAAATGTTGAAAGATAATTCTGTCACAGTCTAATTTGTAAAATAAACAAATGGAAGGGGGAAATCCCTAAACCTAATATTAGTATGAGTAAATCACTGTAAGATGAAAACCGACCAACATGTGATTGTCATGTCCCTTGTAAGGTTACAGCTACCTTGCAACGTGTCCAAGTTAAAAGGCTGGGGGAAGCCCCTTCTGCACTTGGACTTCCTGTCTTAGAGCTGAGGGATATTGGTTCTTAGTTGATGCCTGTGTACCACGAGGATTGCTGAATGAATGGCGAACATCACATTCAGCCTGCATTTGTCATGTATTGTCCAAAGAATAGAGCTGTGGCTGACATCTGTTTCCTTTTATTAAAGTCTTTCTGAAAGCCTTCAACTAAAGAGATTACTGAAATAAACATCTGGCCCTTAGGAGAGGAGTAACATGTTGCTTTGTAGAGTCAATTCTATAAGCTCTTTAAAAATCATGATCAGAGATCTTACAGAAGGTTGGGTAAGTGAAAACTGTCATATTTGAATTGTCCTGTGACGTGCAGACAAGATCATGTTTTTGTGCATTTATGTAATATTTTGAAAGATTCACACGTGCATATACAGTCATTCTCCAAGGAGAGCTGTGCTGAGTTAGAGTTTTCCACTGTAATCCTAATCAGGTCAGTAAATGAATGTCATCTGTTCTAGAGCACTCAACTGCCTTTTTCATGAAGGATGCTATCAGCTCATTCTCACTGGCGTATGGTATTAATTCAGCAGCAAAGTGCTGATTTGATGCTTCTAAATTATAAGTTCTCCACCATTACTTGTACGAGCAATTACTTGGCCCCTTTTATAAGAATTGAGATATCATAATAATACATTAAATGTTCAATAATCAGTGCATTTTAAAAAATCTGTATGAAAAGCAGTGCAAGCTATATTTGTGTGGGTTCCTTGTTTTTCTGCTTTTTGGTGTGTTAAGGATTGGTTTTCTGCTTCTTGGTGTGGTAAACAATAAGGATTTGTTTAACAAGCTCACTCTTTCTCTTGTTGCAAATTAAAAGCAAACAGCAACAAAGCCAACTTGCTCGTTTAAAGAACCTTATTGGAAGAAAGTTTATTCACAGTTACTGTCTTTGAAACTTCATTAGATACACTGCTCTCCTAATCACAGTTGCAGTAATAGGTAGACGGTGTACTTGCTAATTGTAAGTGAAATCTACTTTGTGTTTAAATTTTACTTTGACCCAGCGCCATCACACTGGTGTTATGCTCCTCGAAGCAAAAATAATTATTTATGCTGATTTGTAGTACTGCCAATTTCAACTTCGGTGTGCAGTAAATAGTTTCTTCCAGTAGCGACAGTGTTTGTTTAAACAAGCCTCAGTGTACCTGCTTAACAAAATGCTGGGCCAAATAAATTAATTTGCCAGTGTCTGTCATCCCATCAGTACAGTGATCTCATTTCCCAGCACCAGGAACACAGCACACTTAAGGTCTCCACATCACAGTTGGGTTACGGCTACTGCCAAGTGGAGCTTTGTGAACTTGGCAGTTGCTGCTGAAAGGAGAAGCTACCCTGGAAGTGGGATTTCTAAAGAGAAAAAAATTCCCAAGGCCCAGCAGTTTTCCTACTGGAGTGAATTCTCATAAACCCCCCATGAATGCCAGAGGGATGTAAGACATTTGTGTCATAATGAGGAGTTTAGTCCAGGTTTCCTGAATGCTTGGGTACTATGTCAAAGACTAAGCTGCCCTTAGTTTACTGTAGCATTTGGGCAGTGAATGGCTGTTTGGATTTCTCCATATCTTAGATATTAAGAGAGTTCTCCTGGTTTTGATTAATCTGTTTTAAAGAGATGCAAAGCAGCCACGGCACCTTTATTTTCAGGGTAAACTGCAAGGATTCAGATTTTGAAAACAAAGCTATCTAAGCTATCTTTTTTGCCTTTTTTTTCTTTCTTTTTTTCTTTCTTTTACCACTGTACTAAGTGAACATAACACATAACTTTGCTGCTTATATTAAAACTTTGTGTAAAATACACCTTAAGATAATAGAAGTATATAAATGTGTGAGACTGAAGGTCCATCTAGCCCACTTTTGTCCCAGCAGTGGCCATAAGCACGTGCCTATGGAAAAGACTCCAAGCAAGTCAAGTGTATAAAATACTTCTGTTGAGTATTTTCCCTGACTGTAGTTATTTTTCTGAAACAAATATCACTTTAATGTATTTAGTAATTCTTACTGCCTTCCTCTTTTGTGAACTTCAGCCTTCTGGTGAAGCCATGTAAGCACTCACATCTTTCTTATGCTCTGGCAATGGACTCCCACAGGCCCACTGAGCTCTGCACTTAGTACCAATCGTCCTGCCACCACAGTGAGCATCACAGCCTTCCTCCCATTACTATCTGGGGCAGCTTTGCTCCTGAAGACCTTTGCAGCTGCAGCCTGCCTCTCTGTCCTGGTTTGGAGTCACTGAGTAGGAGCAGGGAAAGCAAAGAAGAGCTTTATGCCATGCAAGGCGAGCAAGATTTTGCTTGTCTGTAGGTGAGCTGTTGAAACCAGAACAGTTAGCTCTGTTTATTTTCAACAAATCAAGAGCTAATCCATTCCACAGGAGCTTTTAGAGTATCTTCAACGCTGTAACCATTCTGGTGGTAAAACTGAGGGGCTCACACTACTTGGTGGGTGATCAAGCTGCCATTGACCTTAAAGGTGGGGAGCCAGGCCTAAAGCAGTCAGATGCTTGTTATCCTGTTCAGAAGCCTTCTCTGACTTAAAATAACTTTTTACTTACTTTATTATACTCCTATCAATTCTCTATCCCATCAAACCATCCCAAGACACATTTTTTTCCTCTAACTGGCATTTTTCATTCTTGGTAACCTTTCATACCTTCATCTTTGTGATTTATCACCTGTATTTCTGGCTTTTCAACTTTTCCAGAGGGATAGTGTATCTCTGTGTCTCTATGTCCCCTTAATTTTAGTAGCCTTAATCTGCTACTGATGTTGCCAGTATTTTGTATGTTAATGATGTGTAATGAGCAGCTCTGGAAAGCATCAAGGATCATCATTCAAAATGATATGGTCAAAATGATATTTGTGCACATAGTTGCCTTTTGAAGTGGGGCAGTGGGTGGCAGTTTGCCATGCTCATGTATTTTTAGGTTAGCAGCTGCTTTCTGAATGCCTCCAGGTCCTCGGTGGGAGCCACTTCCTTGCACAGGGGAGAGAGAGCACTGCTCAGCTGATCCCAGCAAAGCCGCAGTGCCTGCTGGCTGCCTGGGACAGTGACAGAGGGATTATAGTAGCTTGCTACTGCTGGTGAAACCTGGTGCAGAAACAGGGAATAGCTGCCTTGCCAAAACCAGCAGATGGTGGTGTCCTTCCTCTGTGATAGGCAGTGTCCCACCGAGTTTTTCCAAGTGGAACGCATTGGCTCTCAACCAGGTTGGGTTCTTGACTGGGCACAAAGCTCTCAGCTTCCACTGAGCTTTGGCACCATTTTCCTTCTTGAGCCTTTGCAGCTACTGCTGGTAGCAGTGGGATGTTCCTTATGCAAGACAAGAATTTTCATGTCCTCACCCATGGATTTAGCGTCTTTACATGTCATCCAAATCTGCTCAGACTTTCTCTCCTTATGAAAGTAAGGTCAAAGGCAGGATGTTTTTGGAACATCTGTTGTCTCGGCTGTATTACTAGGAAAACCAGAGATGCCCACTTTGAACTCCTACCACATGCCAAAGGACAACCGATGAATCCTCGAGATTGTGTTCCCTGAGATCACACTTCTCGAAATTCTCTTAAGAAACTACCCTGCTAAAGTGATTTCTTTCACCCTTTATGGGAATATTATGCATTTGTATAACATTTTTTCCCATATGTGAATATTTTGAGATCATATGTTTTTATTGCAATGATTAGTAGGAAAATTCTCCTATTCAGAATTTTACTGCTGCTTTATCTAAAATCATGGTGCTTCTTCCCCCCTGTTCCCCATGAAAGTAAGAAAGTAAGAAAGTGCTATAGAATCATAGAATTCATAGTGTCAATAATATTTTGTTATGTTTTGCACTGCAATTGTTTCAAAACTTGAGGGAGTTGCTTCTAGTGGATAATCTGTTGTGGTTATAAATATGCTGCTCCTTTTCAAATGAATCAATCCACTGGGATTTGTGCTCTTTCAAACATATACTTCCTCATTTTAGCTCACTGTGTAACCTTCACAATTTTTTCAGTAAGTGAATTGAGGTTTGATAATTAGTAAATATGTGAAAAAAACTCTATACTACATCAGTCCCAGGTACTTCTGGGAGTAAAAACTGATAACTGGCACTTTTGGAAAGCTTTTTAGCATTAGAAAGTCTTAAGTTACTTCACAGAGGTTAAGGTAAACATGTATTAACAAATATTGGTGGATTAGCAGAGTCACAAAGTCTTTGTCAGAGACAGGAATGCAACCTTATTTCTTATGATGCTGTTTTCAGGCTGCGAATCCTTCCCTGCCCTGGTTTTCTTTCCAATTTACTATGATAGAGTGAAAAAACCATGGACTTAGAGTAGCAGTGGTTTAGAGCTAATGGAATTTCTGGGATTAAGACTCATCAGGATAACCCCAGAACTTGAAAATGGTGTTGAGATCACTCACTCAAAAAACCAAAGAGCCTTCCTTAGACAAAGCACTGAGACAGAGAGGTGTCTGAGGGTTCATGAAAACTGCCTGTGTGCTTATGAGGAAAGGGTGCTCCTGGTGGGGAGTGAGAATGATGTCTGTCTTGTACCAAGCTGCTGCAGAAATGCTCACAATAGCTGCCTGCCCACAAGTTGGCTGCCAATAGTTTATAGGGCTGTAATGAGCAGCTTAAGGCGGTTTATCCTGCCCTGATATTAAAGGAGGGAGGCTGTTCTTCTTCCTGTGGGCTGTACTCCACCACTGCTCTCCTACCTTCAACTCCAGAGACAGTGTGATTTACTTGTAGATGAGCCCAGTGGAGAAAATTAAGGTTATTTCTCAGTTAGATCACATGCTGTTTTCACATGTGGTAGCTTATATAGCTTGTGTCCCTCATGGCGTTTTGTCTGCTTTAGCAGAATCACACTGGACCTCTTTCAGGTTTAACACCATATGTGCAGTTTTTCAAGTTCTGTTTATAGAAGTTAAGGGCTTAATCAAACATCCTTCTGCAGAGCTTCAGTACTACTTGCTACTCCTCTAGGTAATCGATCATTACATTTTCCCTTTTTAATTCATGGCATTGTTGGGGTTGTTCTCAGTACTATTTCAGCTTATGCCATGGCTTAGTTGTGACATCTGTCTGTTTTATGTGGTTTTACTTTCTAGCTGTTAATTATAAATTTATGTTACTTAAGAAGTTAGCATCAGTTCATCATTGTTAATGATTTTTTTAAATTGATGTAAGAGTGACTATTTCCTCTGTTTAATTATATGTTTAATTTCAAAGTTAGATAGAACACACCATACCTAATATTAACAGCAAAGGAATTTAAAGCTGTGTCTAATATGTTGGCATTTTAAACAGTAATGGTAGTAGTTCTGCGCTCATAATGCATCTGTCTGCAGTCTGGTTTTCAGTCTATGATGCTGATCATTACAGGAGATTATACCTTTCTTCACACTAGAACTGTTTTATTCCTTGATATGTTTCATCCCCCTGTCAGTGAAAGCAAATAAACTTGGCTCTTCCCATAATGTGGAATGGGTAGATGGTATGCATTGGAAATGATGTATTACACATGGAGACAACCATAGAACTGAAAACCACACAGAAGGAATGTGTGTGCACACTCTCTCTATATTTACATAGATACACATGTGTATGAGAGCTGGAAGGATCAGTAGACAGAAAGCTTAGTCCTGGAATACTGACTTATTGCCCTAGTCTTTAGCACAGCACTTTGCCATGTTTTAAGAAGATGATGACAAGAAGCCATCTTAAGAAGGTTTACCCTTTCTACTCACATCAGCTAATATGTCTGAGGCCTGATGACCACCATACACTCCTGCTGGCCTCTGTCTTTCAGAGCTGATGCTCTTATTATAGAGGGATAGGTTGGGAAACTGCCTCTGTGCTGCTCTGCTTTTTCTGGGGTGAGGGTATTCGAATGATTATGGAGCTGCAAAGTATCACTTTGCTAGAACAGATGTGTGCACACTGGTATAGCAGTGTATCATTTAGGAAATGCTAGTAAAGCATATTTGGCTAGTGCACCATAAAGGTTTTAAGAGAAATTATGCACATCTGGAGGACGGTTATGGATCTTGTGGGTGGTGTATTATATTTGCTATGTTGACTATGACTTTTCTGTCCAAACAATCTTTTATATTATGTTGGTGGAGAGAAAAAAAGAGGACAAAGAGGAGTCTTCATCTGCAACCACACACTTTCCTTACACAGTTATTTCACAAAATACCACCCATTCTTCTGCAAGGATATTATTCGGTATATCTTACAAGTGGGTCTGGCAAGTGGGATGAAGGGCTATTCAGGGATTCACACTGCATTGTGAAGACCCAGAGGACTACTGGGAAGTAGAAAGCTTGCCCAGACCGTTTTTGCTTCTTGCTTAGGATCTGACAAGCCAGCATGTAACCACAAATGGATATTGGCTAGGCATGAGTAAACTCTGGATGGAAGATAGAAGAAAGTTCCTAATCTTTGCATATCCTGTGACAGCCTCCCGAGAAATCCAGATCAGAGAAAGATTTCTGCTTTTCTAGTAGAGCAACCCTGTGATTGTGGGGTAGTTTGTGAAGTTACAGGTTCAAGGGAAGGCGGGAGTGGAAAGTGACAAGTGGGCAAAGCAGCTGCTGCTGGGGAAAAATTGAGGGGAAAGCACCTGAAACTGTAACAATGAGATGAGCTCTCAAAAAGTAGGAGATGAGGGCTTAAGAGCCAACGAAGCGCTAACTTTGTGGGTCAGATGCATTGGGAATGTCTGTTACACAGATGGAAAGCATGCCATGGCACCAGGGCTGACTGTTACTATTCTGTATTGAAAGCATGTATGTGCACAGTCAATATTTAAAGGCATTTCTCTTGTCGAATGCTTTCAAGTTAAACGTAGCAACTAATCTTAGATATTTAGAGATAATTACTATGTAGTGATGAGCACATACCTGAAATTTCCTGACATTTACAGAGTATTTTACATGTCAGAAGTGTTTAAATAAAGATTAATATTTCAGCTCTGCAGTTATGTGGTGGAGGAAAGGAGTCTGAACTGGATGCTTTATTGTTTGCTAGTGGTCATACAGGAAATCTTTGCCAAACCTCAGAGAGAACCTGAAACTTCCTGTCATATGCCACATCTGTTTACTAAACTGCTCTGGTTTTCTCTTTTTCCCTTGAAAGCTGAATATGGTCAGCTCATCTTATGATAGAAGAGTAGCAGGTGTCCAATGCAATAAGTCAGTAAAAGCAGTAGTAACACTTTGACATCAAAACCTGATGTGTTAAGCAAATGAAATCTAAACTGAACTTGATCATGTTAATGAAGCTTGTTTTTTATCTTTCTATACAATGAGTTTCTTTATGGTAACATTTTATATTTAACTATGTGATTGTCCAAGGCTGAGATATGATTGCTGATGAAGTCTCTGTTCCACCGCGCAAGAAATAAGTTCTGCTGCCTTAGGACTTCTTCTTGGAGGTTCTCATGTTATGAAGTATTTTGTTTGCTAAAATGCAAATTGCAAACACAGTCAGAAACTTATTTGTGTTGTTAGGCACCTGAATACCATTAAAATGTACCCACAGTAGATTTCCTTTTAATGCAAGTCCACATTTATATTTTCCTATCAAATGAAGTAGTGAAAGGTGGTGTAAATTGGAGAATTTTTTGGTTTTTTCTTTGCCACGGTGGTTGGTGGTACCTTTGCAGTTTAGAGTAGCTTTTAGATTTGCATAGGAGAATATGGGTAGGTATCAATATTTTTGTAAACATTATTGCCCTTTGGACTACCATGGTGTGGTAAGATAATCAGGAAAATATGAATACAATGTTGACTCCTCTTTTTTTTCCTCTCTAGGATTATGATGGATTTTTTGAATCGAAGGAGAGCAACACTGTCTTCTCCTTCCTCGGACTGAAACCTACTTTGGCGACAAAGGTCGGTGTAGATTTTTCATGGAGTTTTTGAAATAAAGTGAGATTGAATTTTCTTTGAACCCAAAGAACTCTGTGCGTTTGATGTACAACTGCCCTGATTTATACCTTGTCCATATCAGCTTCATGCTAATGAGGTAATTGAAACAGTTGCCATGAAAAGCAAAGCATTTTAAATGAAACCAAGCATATACAGGGGAGTTAATCTGAGACAGCAGATAAATGAAGTTTAATGAGTACATTCTCCTCCACATTATCAATCTAAGTTGAAAGCAACTTAATTATTACAGGCGACAGGAGTAGGATCTTAATCACTGGAATCTCTGCAGTTCATGCCATCAAAACGCCATTTTACAGGGCCAGCCTGGCATAATGGCTCAACCAGGCCATTTATTCATTAAGCATTAATGCATTTTTTTAAAAAATGCTGAAATGCTGAAGCAATGAGGAGTTACGTCAACTTTTGGGGAAAGAATTCAGTTTTAACAAAGACATGCATACAGGTCAGGACACAAAGCCAGATAACATTTTTCTGTTGAGGGCAGTGTGATAGAGGAGATTTTATTGCCATATGGAAGCCTGGACACTTCTTCAGAGACTGCATGATGCACCTTTTGACAGTAGGTCAGACACATAGGGAAGGATTTTTCTTCCCTTGACTACTGTACACACAGCTGTATTTGGTAGTAGTACTGCTTCAGGCCTGGAAGCCTGAAGGTACCTCTTGTATACAGTTCCTTTTCTGCCAGGAATTCATTTATGTCTGGACTCCATGAGGGACAGGAGTGAGGAGGAATCTCAGCAGGGCACTGCAAAAGCAGGTTATTTTGACAGCCTTCCTCGCTTCATAGCTTGAAGAACTAGCCCTAGGAAAAAGCCAATGTGCTACTGCTTCTATGTATGTATGTATGTATGTGTTCAATGTGCTGTGCTTCTATGCAGCTCTGTTCCTACCTGTTCTAGACACTATAAACTTGGCCAGGTCACTGCTTGTGTCTGTAGTACTTCAGAGTGATGAATCCTCAGCTGCTGTGTTAGGACCAGGGTTAGGGGCACCTTACATGCAAAAGTCACAGACATGAGAGAGAAGCATTAATGATCTTTTTCTTTTCCTCTTTTCTTTCAAATAGCAGGCAGAACCATAGAAAGCCTACCTGAAGTATGGACAAGCACATCTCCTGGATGAATGACCCTGTTCTTCAGCACACAACAGCTTTCCTGATGGATCACTGTGATAGAGCAAACATGCACCATTAGTAGTAGTCTGCTTGCCGTGAGGCAGTGCACTCCAGCAAAGTGGATTTAATAACACATATGAAACAGGATTATGGCTGGGCTACTCATCTTCTTTTTTAAAAATACTTACTGTTGATGTTTCACTTTTGTCTTTGGCGACTAGCACTGATATTCTAACAGACACCTGTGTTTGAGAATAAGGAGTGGAAGAGCAGGGCTTCTACTGATTATGGATATACTTATGTAGTCAGATTCCTCACCTTTTTTAATTCTTCCAGCTACCGTAGTTGAAGTTAGCTCCTCGTGATAATTAAAACACTGGTGATTATTAGAATGTTTATGCTGGTTATGATCTAGAAGGTAAAAACTGTCAATCTTAAGATCTCTCTGTAAGCCAATAACTGTTGTATTTTTCCTCTACATTTATTTATTGTGATGTTTATGCTAGATCATGTTTGTTGTAAGAGACCTGGGCTGCTAACCATGTTCATGCAAACTCAATTTGTCTAATGATGTGCATTGCAACTGACTGTTCAAACCAGTTGTTATTATGGAGATGGTGCCAAAGTGAAATATTTTGACATGGTTCCAAGTGGAGGTGAAATGTGCAGAAAAACATTTGATGAAAAATACTGAGTAGTTCAGAAGAAGAGATCTCGTAGCTAATGATAGTACTAAGTCATTGCTCAGCTGAGACAACTTAACATCCAAAGTTGAAGCTCTATAGTTAGACAGTCTTAAAATGAAATTTTGCCAAATCCTTGAGTTTACCTTCAATAACACACAGCTCCACCATTAGCCACATAAGACTCAGAAGGTACTTTCAAAGCCAGGGCTTAGTCCCATGGATGGTTAAACTTTTTATCATGGAACAAGAGCACACGTAACTCACCTGGCTGTTATTCTGGTTGTATCCCCAGGTGTGGAAATGTGGAGGTGCCTCAAAGACAGTGAGAAAGCTAATTGTGTGCTCTTCTGGATGAAGCCACAATGGTCAGCTCAGCTGAGGAGCAGGAGTCAAGGAAAGGACATGGAGATTATTCCAGCGGGACTGCATTGATGCGCATAGTAGAACTTAGGCCTGTGACTTGCCAATAACCATTCCAAAATACATTCTAGACAAAAGTCAAACTGCATTATGCATTTTGAATCAAGTCTGGCTATGAAAATAACAGCTATGCTGTAATGTAGCTTTTACTGAAGTGATTTCATAATGACAGGGTAGTGCCATTCCAATGAATGTCCCTATGTCTTTGGGTAAAAAAAGGCAACCATTATGTGGGAAAGCTTCTTTGCAGTCACAGAATTACTCAGACTGTGTGGCTTGAAGGAAGCCAAACCCGTAAAAAATGTCAGAAAGCAACACTGCCTGGGCAACAAACATTTAACATGTTCTGTTAAAATCAGTAACCATGGCATCTGAGACATGTTAGTCGGAAGGGACGACTGGAGGTCATCTGGCCCAGAACTGTCAAAATCCAGGCTAACACCACATTAGCTTGGATCAGATGTGGGTTTGTCTAGCAGAGAGTTAAAAATATCCAACTATGAAGACCTTGTAACCCACTAGGTAACCTGTGCCAGTGCTGCAGTACTTTCCTACTGAAAACTTTCTTTTACTGTCCAGCTTCAGCTCCAAGGCTGTAATTTGTGGCTGTTGCCTTTGCTATGTTTTCTGGCACTCAGAGGAAGAGATTGGCACCAACCTTTTTGTAGCTCAAATTAGTCTTAAGCTACCATTAGATCATCCGTCAGCCTTCTTCTTACGAGACTAAACAAAACTCGCTTCCTCAGCTCCTCCGCACAGGCTGTGTGCTTTAGGCCCCTGGATGTTGTGCTTTGGTGGAAGGCTATTCTTTCCAGTTTGTTCACATCCTTCATGAACTGGGAGAAGATCCCAACCCAATATTGCAGATGTGGCCAGGGGGATAACAGCTTTCCTCAGCCTGCAGGCCACACTTCCGAAGCAGTGCACTGCATGCTTTCCCCTTTCTGCAGTGTGTACATTGCTGGCTTATGATCAACCTGGCATTCACTAAAATCCTCAGGTCCCTTCAGAAGGAGTATTACTCCATCAGTCACTTCCCAGCTCATATTGATGCTTCATCACCCCAAGCAGAAATTTCTACCTGTCTTTAGCAAACTTCATGAGGTTTCTCTTAGCCCAGCGCTCAAGGTTATTGAGATGCCACTGGACTGAAGCTCTGCCAGCTCCACCAAACACTGAACCAGGTTCAGGTGTCATTCACAGCCTTGCTGAGTGTGCCCACTAGGTCATCATCCAGGTCCCTGCTGAAGATGCTGAGCAATAGAACTGTTGCCTCTCAGATTCTGGACAACAGCTTACAACTACAGAGTCATGACACGAACAGTGTTCATGACTGCCAGTTGCTACAGTGAAGAACAGATTGCCTTCTTGTTCTTGTTGTCTCAGCTACAAACTGCTTACAGTTTTGTGGCTTTTCCCTCTAGTACAAAGGCAAGAAAACTTTAAAAAAGGAGATGTTAAAGAAGTCCATCCATAGATCAGTTTCACTTAGGATGCTCTGGTGTCTCCTCTGCTCAGTGAAAGGGTTAGATGGAGCACACACAGATTTCAAGTTCATGGTTGTACTTACTAGTCAAAATCTTAGCTGTAGCACCTTCTCTACACGAGTCCTGAATTTGAGCTGATAACATGCATATACATACATGTATGTATACATACGTGTACATATATGTATGCATGTGCATTTTAAAGAATTATGTTATCTGTTGTAAGTTATTATGAAGTTCTTGTCACCAGTCTCACATTTTAATGAGACTTGAAGCTCATTGTAGGAAGGGAATGTGACATGGGGTGGAGCTGTGTGTTGTTACTTTCACCAAGTTTAATATAACTATTCCTAAAAAACCTTAAAAAAAATGTATATTTTCAAATGAATATAGATATAATTTTACATAATTACACAGTTGATTACAGAGAAGCCATCCTGGATTTATCATGTACTTGATACGTTGTAAACTTTGAGAACTGCCTGAAGTCCCAGTTTTGAAAGACTTACGTAAGTGTGTAAGTATATACACGCGAGTAATCCTGGGGAAAATCACAGGTTTACTGATGTGAAAGGCAAAACCACACTGATTTCTCTAGGGATTAAATTAGTCTCACAAAACTCCTCTTGAATTTTGATAATTGTAGAATAGAAGCCTCCTGGTCAGTGGAGAGGTAGGTAGGTAAACCTAGCTTATTTCAGAGCATGCATGTGGGCATAATTGATTGTATGGGGGACAACATTAGCTCCAAAGGTATCCTGCTTGTTTGCATGGATTGACAGTGTAAGTCCCTTAGAGCACTTGAATTTTAAATGGCTAGTTTAAGAGGAAAAAAAAAAGTATATATGTTGCTTGAATGTGAATTTGGTCTGTTGTGCAACAGCCTTATTTTTGTAATTAAAGCAAGCAGAATTCTAGTTTGTTACACAAAATGATGTGGGATTTTTTAAACCAGTTTTGTAATAATGAAATGTAACTATCAGGTAACTGAAAAGGTCTGTGGAAAATAGAGCCATTTGCTGAAAGGAATAACAAATTCTTTATTCTGTTTAATGTACTTGCATATGCATATGAGAACCAAATGATCCCAATTTTTAGCTAATACTTGTAATTACCCTGTGTTTTTAAAAGGGAGAGTAGTGTGAATTAAACTGTAAATCTTTGTACTTAGCTGAAGTTGCTGTGTGGGCTGACATGCATGCACACATTCACTGTATCAGTGGCTTTGATAGAGGTATTTTTGTTTGTGCCACACACTACTGGATAGTGCCTTGCCAGAAAGAAGACTGTTTCTGTAGGGTCTTCTTACACGTGCTTAAACTTTGAACTAAGAAAGGGGTAGTTTCTATATTGCTATTTTTTTAATAACACAGTACTTTGATTTTGAGGCCTGAGTCAAAGGACACATGCTTTGTAAGGTTCAAACAGTTTTTGGTGAGTCTGCTGGACTCTGGGTTTGTCTTAGTGTGGCTTTCTGTATTCTTCTTTCCTTTTCCTTTTTGTTGACTGTCTTGAGCCAAACCTTCCAAGGGAAGTGGACCTGGAGTAAAGCCCCTAAATCCATGTTTACACTTTAAAATAACTATCTGATTCGAGGGTTGAGCAGCCCAAGTGCTATTGCTGAAATGAAGTGGAGCTACCAAGCTTTCAGTGGATTTCTTGGATCTCTTCTCTGCCCTGTCAGGCCATTTACTTAGGAAGTACAATTCTGGGAATACCATGTTTCAGAAGTGGGACCATGAGATTGTAGGCTTTTTACAGGGGTGCAAGAGTGGGCATCACCAGGCAAGTACTGAATCCCATTAGGCATTTGCACTTGCCTAATCAGACTTGTCTACTGATTTCATTAGACCCTGGCACAAGCAGTGGGAGGAGGAGGACAGAGCCCCAGGTGTTCGCCCTGCTCAGAGGGCAGGAGTGGAAGACATAGTGCAGAATGGTCCACAGCACCCTGAGCAGTGGTTCTCACAAGGGCCCTTGGCTGGCAGTGCATGTGTGCAACCACAGAGTGCTGCTCTCCACGGGACCCCAGCTGCATCATGGCCTAGCCACCATCCACCTGCTCCCTAAGGAATTTGGGAGGGGAAATGGAGAACAGCTTCTTGCTAGCAGTCCTTCAGCCAGGGCAGATCCAGCTGACTCTCTTCTTCCTATTCTTTACCTCTTCCTAATGTGCTTCATCCTGTCCTGCGTAGACCCACCTGTGTGAAAAGCTTCTGTTCCTGTCCTGTCACACCCTCTGAGGTCACCAACGCAGTTACTGCTCACCTTCATGGCATCAGTGTTCTGTAACTCAGTGGGGGGGGGAGCATGTTGCATCCTGGGCCGTGAACACGTTATATATTGAAACCATGTTCGTCTAATAAAAACTGTCGCTCAAAAAAGACGCGTGGACTGCGTTGTGTGTGCTGAACGACAGAACACGAGTCTTTGTCTTGCTGCAGCCTCCTCTAGTGACAGCCTGGGGCTTTGGTTCCGGCAGCCCCTGCAGGGGCGAGCACTGCAGAGCTCCTCGCCCAGGATGGGTGAGCCTGATTCCCTAAGATGCTAAGTGGCTTTGATCCTGGTGGCTCAGTGGGAATTGCAATGTGCAGGACATCTACCGGGTTCGGGTCTAGGTCCTCCCCAGGTAAACAGTAGCAAAGAAAAAGCCCAAACCAAACCAAACAAGAGATGTTTTATTGTCTTCCATTTTTGCACTGAGGTTAGCTGGTAAAAAAAGTGACAGGTACCTTGGGGTGTCTCGGACAGGGGGCCCAGGAAGTTTTCATACCTGAAAGTTTTGCTTCTAGGGTAAAAACCTTCAGGAGTGCTGCTTTTTCTTGTCTGAAAGGAATGTGAATTTCTGGTTTGCTTCCCCACTTTGCCGATCCATAGAAGGTATTTAAATATGTTTTACCCAGTAAGTGGCTAACCAAAGGCATATGTTTGCATCATGGAAGACTTCCCTTGATTAACAGGCTAGTATGTGTTTTTTAATACCTGTCTGAAACTTGTCCATTATCTCTAGTGTGAGCACTGTTCAAAAACCTCTACCCATTCTTCTGCACCCTGGAGCGAGGTGCTCTGTGCCACCTGCTCTAAGACAGAATGAGTAAAGGAGGTGTGGATGGGGAAGGCAAGCCTGAAATCCTTGAAATGAGGTCCTCAGCTGATGTAGGATTGGTAGCAGCAGTTCTCTGAAGTGAGCGGGGCCGTAGCAGCTCAGCTGCTGTGTCATGGTGGGTAAAAGCAGCCAAATTTTGCTGCAGGGGTGGGTGGAAATGGCTTGATTTCCAGAGAGGAGGATGAAGAGATGTTCTGTATCGCTGCTCTTGTAGCATCCCGCCTGTGCTCTGTGTGTAAACTTGTGGCGCTGCCATTGCTCCTACATGGCTGGCAGAGGCCACTGAGGTCAGTCAGCAGGTAGAGGTAGCGTGGTCAGGACACTTTGCCACTAGCTGTCATCTTCTCATCCATCCTGTGCGTGCTCCCTGAGCTAGGGGAGCACCAGTGAGGAAAACGCTTGAAAGTCACTGCTGTGTTTGCATACATTTGTGTCTACCAATCTTACTACGCCTCCTCATTCCCACCCCAAGCAGTCAGTCTGGGCTTTGAGAAGGTTCTTCTGAACTGGCCCATTAACTTGATTGGCTGTTTAGGTTACTGCAGGACCTGACTTGTTCATTCCAGAGACTTCAACCAAGCTATCACTGAAGGTGCTTTCATGCTGCCATCTGAAGTAACCTCCCTGGTTATTAGTGACCTGCAACCTACAGGCTGCACGGTGCGGCACAGGCAAACTCGGTTCAGGCTGCAGGTCCTCCGTCCACTGATTACTTTAAAGGTGGCCACTGCATGCTATTCAATCCCCTGATGAATCTGGGAAACATTAGAAATTTACAGGATTAAGGAACTAACACCCTAAAGAAAAGGTCTGCTGCAGCCCTGGAGAATTGTGTTCAGAAGGCTATCTGCTGCTTGAGAGAGAAGGTATCTTCACATAACAGGAATAAACAGCGCACTGATTCTGTGCCTCTGAAACCCCAAAGATCATACCCCTCCATCAGACCGGGCACCACCTCCCGTAACTAGGCTGCACAGAAAATGTGCTTACCTTTTCTTTGCACCTCTTTGGGAATCAAGAGCAATTCCACTGAAATCAATGAACACCAGAATGTGTAAAACAAGAGCTGAGCCTACATGTATCTCCATTACAGCACCTTCCAGAAATAAACTTGGCAGACCAAGTTATTCTGCTGGGAACCAAAAGGAAAACAATCATCAGTGACTTGTCTTTTTTGCCTCATTTATTTGAGCGAGCAGCAGTGAGGATCAGCACGCTTTTGCAGATACCTCACTGTGAAGTGCCAGGGCTAACATCATATCAGGACTTCCAGCCCTGGCTGCCAAACAAACGCTGCAACTGCATTTCCCTCTGCTTCCCAAAGGGACTGTGCACCTATGAGGGAAGGATTTGTTTCACAGGTGCGTGACCAAAGGAGTAGGAAGCAGATCAGTGCTGGTAAGACAGAAACCCACAGAAGGTGATCAAGTACCTGTGGGCAAGGACAGGAGAGGAATACAGCGCTGTGGCAGGTGAGGTTTGCTGAAATAGCATCCCCGGTCTGTTCCAAGCTGTTTCTTTTCCGCTGCTAGCTCAATCTTCCTTGACATTAAATACTTCCAGCACGTGCCTTCCCGGTAGGAAAAGGATAATTACCAGATTTGATGGCTTTTGCATCTCCAAAATAACTTCAGCCATTTTTTTTCCTTCCCTGCCAGTTCACATGCCATCTTCTCTTCCACAGGGCAAAGCTGCACAGGTGGCACACACAGCACTGGAGATGCAGTGGGTGCAGCTGCCGTGCAGCTCCTGGACCCACAGCACACAAACACCAGTTTATCCTGAACCTCCATCTGCAAAATCCATCTTGCTGAGCCTGCAGCCAGGGGTGAAGCATTGCTAGCAGCTCTTCCCTTCTGTTTTCCCTAGCTTCTCTTAATTTCAGTTTTATATCCTTAAAGCGAGGAGGTGGGAAGAATGTAGGTGTGAAGAACCAGAGATGGTTGATGTAGTGACCAGCCTTTTGTATGTGAGAAGTGAGAAAGCTGAATCATTCTTAAGCATGATATGAACAGCATACGGATGTGTTTCAAATAATAATATTTATAATTTGTTGGTTGTCTAATTAAAGCTCTATCTGGACAGGCGTCCCTTCCTTTCTGACCCAGCTTCCTTTGCCAGCATACACATATTGTCCTCTTTCAGCTGTTGCCCAATGACTGGCTCTGCTGGGAATGGCCCTTATGGAGCCCTTTGGTGACATTACCTATCTGCAGCAGTGACATGGCCATATGACATCTCCTGAGACAGGAAGCTGCTTGCGGAGATGGCTGCAGCCCTCTGAGCACATACCAGTGGAGGGGCCGGTGCTGCACCCAAGTAATGGCTGATAATGTCTTTCACTGCTGACTCCTGAGCTAATGGTCTTCCTGCTACGAGACTTCTGTAATCACTGGCTGCTCTGGTGTAATTTTCCTTCAATGCATTTTCTTCTCTGGGTTTTCATAGCTTTAAATCCTTTTGGTTTTCCTCCTGGATTTGTTGGATATGCTTTTTTCTTTTTAATGTCTTCTGTGAGTGGCATAAATTTGAGTTTAAGACATGAGAGGGCTTTTAGGTCAGGACAGCTATACAGCATTGCTGTGAAGTACGCTCTTGAGTCATTAAGGTAAATTGCTGTAGCATCAGTACTGCTCCAGCCAGACTATAATACTTAGGGCCTAAGTGGCCATTTCATGTTCTCTGGAGCATTCTCGCTCTAAGCAAAGCATGGGTATCCATCAAACCCAATTAGACCTCCAGAAACTTACAGCGATGGTGGCATTTCAGTGCAACGAGATTTCATGGTCTGCATTAAATAGTCAATCTAGAGGAGATCTCTTGAGTCATGGAGGAAAATCCTCTGCATTTCTGTTGTCACAGAGTCTGTTTCCCAAACCCACCAATTGTTGCTAAAAGCACCAAACTGGATCTGGGTTGGAATTATTTTCCTGTGGGTTTGTTTTCCTGGCTTTGCTCTGCCATGTGGAAGATTGTCTCAAAATCCCTCTTCTCGTGCACTGAGGAATGAGCTTTCTTCCAACTTCCACTTGAAGTTTATTCTTGCCCAGCTTATCTCCCTTGCTCTTGCTGTCCTTTCATAAGCCTGTCTCACAGGAATTAGCTGGCATATGTGCTTCCATGGTGGTTTTCTCTACTGCCTTGGGGACACTAAGGTGGAAGAAGTGTCTGAGTCAGTGCCAAGTGCAGTTCTGCTGCTGGTGCCACTGATGCCCAGGAGCAGCTGAGAGCTCTGGCATGAGGAGATGTCTGTACAATAGCATGGGTTAACTCCATGGAGCAAGCCCAGAAGGAGCTCTTTAATTATTCCAGCTACCAGAATTCATGATATAGAGATGATCCCGATGGTTGCTTTCTCATCTTGGTAGAAGTGTTGAAATTTAACAGTCTCTCATTTTCATCTTGACTGAGGTATTGCTCCAATTTGCCATATTTCTTGGGTATATTGTGTGGGCAAATGAAAGAACTTGCTAGATACATGAATTAAACATTCTCTTGACAGACTTTAACCTTCAATTAATTCAAAGGTGTTGGAAAAATCAATAGCCGAAGATCTGCTCCTCGAATTTACACCAAGTGCAGAGTGAAATGCAGATCTTGGAAAGGCCATGAGTATCTTTCTAAAATTCATTTCAGTTTAACATGTTGGCATATTTTAAAAAGTCAGTAAAGGTAAATCCTAATTCCCCACGTATTTGAACAAGGAACATGACTCTCCATGGCAGACTGCAGTTACCCTGGCATAAAAACCTGTTGCGAGGGGCCTGTTGCAGTCCTGGCTTTACCTGTGTGTGCTGCAGCAAGCAGGATAGGGGCAGGGGCCACTTTTCCCCGAGCACGTACAGAGCCTTCCTCCTGCCCTTCAGCAGCCGCATGCTGCCTGCTGTTGCTGCATGGTGCTCAGGCTCTCGCCCCCCGGCTCCTCTGCCGGCTCCTGCTGCCACCTCTCGGGGCAGTCCTGCTGCCTGCCTTTCCTGTGCATCAACCCAAAACCACTGTGTTCGCCCCCAAAACCACTATTGTGGCGCCTGCTCCAACCTGCTCTCGACTGGATTCTCTCCCTTGTTGTACCATCCTACCTGGACTTCCAGCACACCCATCAGTGTGTTTTCCAGTCTTGTCTCTTTAATCCTCATGTGTCTTCAAATGCAACCTCCTTGCCTTTGCCACACTCCCTAGCTTCACGTTGGTCTCTGTGCCTTGTGTCACCAGCTGAGTGGTTATGGAGATATTTGGGGATATTTTGGGGTATTTGGTAAGGGGAAATGTAACAAACATCTTGGTTATCTTCTTTCCAGTATTATCAATTGTCATCACAAAAGAACGCCTCTCACCCTGCTAGCTGAAACCCCATGGCACGGACGCATCACTGCCCCAATGTGTGTTACAGAGTTTGCGGTCTCCAAATCCCGATGGGACAGATGCTTTTATGGTTAATAATAATCAGAAAACCAGTGTTGCATATGTCCTAAAATCACCAAGAATGAAATATGAAGTGGTGACTACTTCAGCAGTTTTCCCAGCTAAAGACTGGGGAGAATTTTGATCACCGTAATTTCACAGGATTTTCTTTACCTGCTCAACATCCTCTCAGGGTTACGTATGACCTAAACTCTGTATTCATCATCTACGAGGGCTTTCTCCTCTTCTTCTCCCCAGCAAACACAAAAAATCTGAGACCAAGCTGAACAACCAGCAGCGATGGACATTTCTTGATGGGGAACACGCAGACATCTGCCCTCACCCACCATGACCATGAAGCCCATGGACTTTACCCAGCCTACTGAGGGTGGGCAGGCACCAGCAGAGCCCCACAGCTCCAATGCCAGGGTCCATGGGCACTGAGCTTGGTGGCAGCAGGAGGCTGTGGGGTGCTGCTGGGTACTGCACGGTACAAGCTCTGCTGTAAGGTGCATCTGCTGCCCCACTCTGCAGGGCTGGGGAGCTGGATGGGGTCCTTCTGTTTGGAGGAGCAACCAGGGGTGTTGCAGGATCCTGTTGTCATCCATTTGTATTATGGATACTTTATTCCTGCCTGTAAAGAATATGTTGTTCAAGCCCCTGTTAATGCAAGGTAAACCTGATTTTTAAATTAAAAGAAATAAGTAGAGAGGCTCCTGGGAAATTCATTTTCATTTTAGAGACGTTTTCACTGCAGGCTCCTCTCCCTGGCACAGCTGATGAGGATGAAGATAAAAGTCATTATAGACAAGCCACTTTCTCTGTGTCTTTCTGCCAGCACCAAGCTTTTGCAGATGTAGAAAACAACTGAAGAGGCTGAAACAACAATTCTTACCACTTCCAGAAAGCTTTAGTGGGATTAGTTTGAATTGTTTGCAGCTCTTTGGGATGGGCTGGCTCCTCTTGCCCCAGGAGGTGGGTGATCAGTAACCACTTCAAGAGGAGGAGCTGCTTTTGCATCAACAAGGGCATCACTCGCAGAGATAAAGAAGGCATTATCCCACTCTACTCAGCACTTGCCAGGCCACACCTGGAACAGTGTGTTCAGTGTTGGTCCCCACTGTACAAAAAAGAAGTGGAGAGGATGGAGAGGATCCTGAGAAGGGCCACAAAGAGGATCAAAGGATGGGAAGCCTGACATGTGAGGAAAGGCTGAGAGAACTGGGTTTGTTCAGCCTAAATAAAAGAAGGCTTGGAGGAGATCTTATCACTGTGTTCCAGTGAAGAGTTGGTACAAAGAAAATGGAGACTCCCTTTTTGCAAGGAGTCACAAGGAAAAGAGGTGGGGTAATGGCACAAGTTACTCCTGGGGAGATTCTGACTGGACATAAGAGGAAAAATTTTCACAATGAGCGCAATCAGCCATTGGAATAATCACCGTAGGGAAGCGGTGGATTCCCCAACATTAACACTTTTAAGATTCAGCAGGACAGGCTGCTCGGACATGTAGTCTACACTGCTGTTGCCAAGAAAGGTTGGACCAGTTGATCCTTGAGGTCGCTTCCAACCTGGTGTCCTATGATTCCTCTCAGCGTGGCTGAGCACATGAGCAGCAGCACATTGCCCTGCTTAGACTGTGCCAAACTGGCACTTCATGGGGCGATTTCCCGGGATCAGTGGATTACTACACACCTTAGTTTTCTGGCACTACTGGACAGGCCACCCTCATAAACAGACTGAGCACAACAGTAAATGGATGACTAAACTTTTGCACAAAGCTAATAAAATCCTTTAGAGGGATTTAATTAAGCATTGCATTTAATTAGCTTTTCCCGTGCTTTCAGCATGGATTTACAGGGCTGAGGTCAGTGAGGGTAGGTGATGCAGTAGGTGCAACCTGTGCCGTTGCTTCCCAGCAGCTCTCTCTGCATGTTGGCTGAGAAGTGCTCCCCTCAGCTACCCCTATCACTGCTTCCTTTGCAGTTGGGGGGCTCCTACCCATTTGCTCTTTCAAGCAGTGTACCTCAGTGGCTCATCTTATTTTATTTCATATTTAATGTTATTTAAATTTATTGTATATTTATTTTTTATTTATTTAATTTTAATTTGATTTTATTGTATTGGTGAAGGATGTCCAGTAGAATGAGGTAATCAGTAAACACGGTCCTCATGCCTGTGATGTTAGAGGTGGCCTTCTTGCTGCCTTTGCACACCATGCCCGGAACAGCAGGCAACCACAATGGGAAGAAAGTGGGAAAACCTGTTCATCTACAATAAAGCTGTGTTATGTCTGGAAAATAAACCAAGCAGTGGACACCTGATGGTGTTCCAGTAGAGCTGGATGACACAGGGATTGACTTCTTCACAAAGCTTTAAGTTTGCAAAGTTCTCCCAGTCGTGCCCTGGGACAAACCCCCAGATCTTTATCATTTCACTTTAGAAATCAGACAGCAACTTCTGTCCTTGGACCAAGGGAAGTTTCACTGGTGGGTGGAAAAAGAAAGGTTACTTTACAAAATGGCTGGCTGTCAGATGCTGCGTCAGCATGGATCCTACTGAAGGAGACGTATGGACAAGGCAGAAATGCACCCATCTCATATGACAACACACTTCTGGCACAGAAGCCCCTCTCTGGAGTGCTCCTGCATGAGGACGATGGCTTTAGGGGCTGTTTTGCACCGTCTGAGACATCTGGCATGGATGACAATGCCTTTCCGTCCAGGGAAAGACTGATGGAGGTGGGTCCAGGAGGCCCAGCGTGGTGCCACGCAGGGTTTTCCCAGCACTTAAGCTGGTCGTTATAGGATGCCAATTTTAAAAGCAGATGGTTTAATTAGAGCACCAGGCTCCCTCGTTGTAATGCTGTGTCTCTGGGTATTTTTACTGTTTTATTTAACAAGTCTCTGGTACTTATTTCTTTCCCGCTACCTGAGAGATGCTTTCATCAGGGTTATATAAAGTGCTATTTTCATCCCTACTTTGCCTAGAAATAGATCAGAGAGAAGCTGAATTACAGATCAATGATGATATGCAGAGTGAAATGTTTGTTGCGTACATTTTTAGAATAAAAATGCAATTTTAAGCTGCTTTTACAAGGGTTGGTGCTCCACAGCACTATCTGCTTACCGAGGAGTGGTTTCTCCAGGGAAGCAGCTCTTCTGCTGAGGCTGACAGGAGCTCTGTGCTGCTCGGGGAGAGATGGAGTGAAATGCTTCTTCTTTCTTCCACAGAAATGGGATAAACCCCTCTGAGAATTTCAGTGCTGTTATTTTCAGACAGCAAATTAGGCTGAGATTAGACAGGCCCCTTTTAAAACGTGATGCTTTTGCCAGACAAGTTTCTGAGCAGTCAAACCAGAGTTGTATGGAATGACACGAGTTCACCAAAATTTGTGGGTTATTCCTTATTGCTGCGTTTGAGAAGCAGTCACTGAAAACAGAAGCTTGCTGGTAGTGGTGTCCCTACCTGCTGGCTTGGCTGGACTGCCAAAGTGACAGCAGATGTTACAGGTGCACTTTGAAAGCAGCGGTACTTTCTTCAACCCACATCACCTCAAGTACAAGTTCTGTTAAAGCACACAATGGTCACAGCAGCCACAAGACATAAGTAGCACCATTTTCAACTGTTTAAATATTGATTGTAACCCTTCAACATTAATGGAGTCATCAAGATCATCGTGACTCTATAAATACCCTCTCAAAGGCCCTACCTCATCCATTGGTTTTATGACTGAATAAATGCCATAATTCTGTTGGCATTAATTTCAGCAGAACAGCTGAAGGCATCTTTGACTTTGTGTAATTTTATCCAGTTTAGAAAACATACAAACAGTGGGATGAGATTTAGTTCCATTATGTTATCTAAATGCATGTTCCTATGTGAGCAAGGTATCAAAGTTCCCATTACTGCAAATGGACATCTAGGGAAGGCTCAGCTCAGCTGCCTGAAAGCGGGCACAGAGGTATCTAAACCATCCAAACCCTGTCTTCTGTGGCAAAGATATCTAATTTCCATATCCTATCCCATGCCCGTCTCTGATGATGGGCCTGGGATGATGATCTTCCGTGCACTGTCATAGCTCCCAGGCTTCCAGGGATGCATTTTCTTCCTGCTTGTTCACCTACAGTTCCCCAAACCTTTAATACAGTCACTGTGAGAGAAGAATTTTGGGGATGGAGGAGATGAAGAAAAGGTCTACTTGAGGTCATTTAGCAGCTGTTATCTTTTAGAGAGAAAAACTTATTTCAGCATAACGTGAAAGGCCAATCAAAGCCTAATTTGGTCTTACAAGAACTTTGGAAGTCTCAGCTATGCTCAAGAGATTTTCTCCAAACCTGTATGTTTACATTGCATTGATCACAATAAATGTAAGTCTGTAAAATATTCAATGTTTATTTTAACTGGCATACCTATATCTCCAAGTTGGTTCATTATTAGACCCCATGTACCATTATCTTCTTCAAATGAATACCTTAAATCTGAAGATGGCCTAAGGAAGGGTATTTGGCAACAAGCTAGGCTCTTGACAGATGCAGAAATACGTCTGCATAGCACCTGGAATCACAGACCTTCACCACTACGTGACTGACTGACTTTCATTGCAGGCCATTGAGTCACCTGTATGCAGCAAAGATCCTGACTTCTGAGTGCTAATACAGAACCCCAAAACTCCACCATGAGTGTGCTTCCCTCTGCAAAGGACTGGATTTATTTTTGACTGAAATTACACTTATTGCTAATAAAGTACTAACATGGTTGTGCCAGATTTTGCATATGAAAAAAAAGCAGAGCGTCCTTGAGTTGTTGTTGAAAGATGGACAAGAAAGTCAGGGAATGGGACAATGTCAACATTCCCTAAATAGTTGCTTTTAACAAAAAGTATGTCATGAATGGTAAGCAGTGTGTGTTACAGACTCTGTAGTTTAACTGAAAGAGGCTATAACCCTCTGGACTTTGTAAGTAAGTACTTTATATGAACTAAACCGAACTGTCTGACAGCTATCTTTACAGCATATTTCCAATATCATCCAGCTATTCTGGTTTATTTAACATTAAAAGACATCAGAGACATCTGCTTTTAAAGTGGGAGTAAACCTTCCAAAGCAGTTACAGCTGCATGGACTTGATTTTATTTTTCAAGGCAATTGCATGATTTTCTCCCCCAAATTACCTTTAATTAATCTCCTTCTACCTAGCCCTATAAATACTACCCTGTTACCACAGTAAATTACTAAACCAGAAACAATACAGAATGACCTTTTTAAGATTACCGGTGATGCAGCAGCAGCAGCAGGAAGGAGCAGGAGAGACACAGTGCTTAGCAGAAATACCACTCACATGAGCAGTGATAACATTTAGGAACATTTCCTCTGAAGTGGAGATCAGCAAGAACATAATCAGGTCTTTGTTGACACCAGATCAAAGGAAGAATAAAGATCTTACATGGACAGCACTCACTCAAACTTTCCTACTCAACTGGCATGTCACCTGGTTTGGGTGTTGGGAAGATCAAGCAACGGAGCAAGTGACTCTTTTCCCGCTGGCTAACTCCTTTTATAAAGTACTTTCTAAATGACCGAAATACAAATACAAATAGTCTTGTTCACCCACACCTGGGAAGTGGAACATCACTGCCTGTTTTTAATTGGTGCACTTTTTTCAAAGGAAGCCCAGCTTTCTTCTGTATTTTCCTCTACCCTTTCGTCGGCAGTCCTGACAATAGTGTCCTATTTTCAGCTTCTCTTAACTGCTTGCCTTCAGCTCACAGCCAGCGGCTGAGGAGGTAACTGAACAGCTGCAGGGACAAGAGGTATCACCCAAATCTTGTGTTCCTACTAAAATTACTACAATAAATGATTTATCACCTTTGAAGAAAATAACTGCAAATAGAAAGTACCTTTCTCAGATACTTACAAAGGAAGATTTTATTAGCCCCACCGATTGTTAAGTAATGTGACAAAGTGATGATCAGATGGCTGGAGCACCTCTCCTGTGGAGAAAGGCTAAGAGAGCTGGGGTTGTTCAGCCTGGAGAAGAGAAAGCTGAGAGGGCAACTTAGAGCGGCTTCCAGTGCCTAAAAGGAGCCTACAAGAAATCTGGAGAAGGTCTTTTTACATGAGCATGTAATGACAGGATAAGGGCTTTAAACCGGAAGGGGGTAGATTAAGATTAGATATTAGCAAGTTCTTCACTGTGAGAGTGCTGAGGCACTGGCACAGGTTGCCCAGTGAAGCATTGGCTGCCCCATCCCTGGCAGTGTTCAACGCCAGGTTGGATGGGGCTTTGAGCTACCTGGTCTAGTGGAAAGTGTCTCTGCCCATAGGAAGAGGTAGACCAAACAGGCAGAACTTTGCAGCAATTACACATGGTGTGAGAGGGCACAGAGCTGGGACCTTTTGGAAACGACTAAGGTGTGATCTGCCACACTGTTGCAGTTTCCCATTACAGCTTCCATCCTCATAAACAGACAGGTAAAACTGCAGTTTGGAAAAATCATAGTGATATCACCAATTCTAAAAAATAAATATAATAAAAAGTTAATAGCAACTATTCTAAAAATAAAGAAGTTTTGCATGAGGCTTTGATCACCCTTTTTGTGGCTGAAAAAACATCTTTGCCTTTAACAAGCATTTCTTAATACATTTGTAGTTAAGGTGAAATATTTGTTGACAGATACATAGTTAACTCAGCTTTTCCTCTTTACAATGAATGATGATGAAACATGAATGCATTTAGAAAGTGACAGAGTAGTGTTCATCATTTATGAGCTGTCTGGTAAATTATAATGTGGGACTGTTCCCTATTAACCATCTGTTCTGGCAGATAATGATGCAGTGCTGAGCACCATCTTCTGGAGAACACAATGGTCTCTGCAGTCTTGAACATCAGTGTGGGCCTGGGAGTGCAAAATACAGGAAGGGTCTCATTGGGTTAAGCAATCAGAAACTCTCCAAGTGCACCCGTAATCTGCTTATTGGTTAAGCTGGTTGGGAAGCAGGAGGCTGACATCCTGCTGACCTTGCCCAGGAGGTCATCTCAGTCCACACACATTTCAGAGGGTCTCAGACCGTGCAGATATGGCGTGTTAGCCCCTCTCAAATTTCTAGCTACTGCATCAGCCAGAGATGTGTTGCTGTCTTGCCTGCATGAGCATTTAGGTGTGATGATAATGATGATGATAATTTGCTCTTAATTTGGAGAGTCTGACAAAATAAAAAAGGCAAACAACCATTGTAGGAAACAAAATACATGTGCATTTTAAAGTAGAACTAATAACACCAAATTCAGATAAAGACAGGGATTTCTTTTCCAAGGCACTCACTGAATGTCTTGAAGCACAGAGATTTCTGTACATCACATTATATTTAGATTTTTAAAATTTATATAAATCTGAGTGTGAAGCGATGGAGGGGGTGCCTGGATAGGGGGAGAAAGAATTATGCCTATTTTGAAAATGCAGTGAGATATGATGTCGTTGCATACATGTTCATGTTGCCATTGTACAACCTTTTGTTTCTTTACTTTAAATATTTATTTATATCTCAGATGAGGATGTTATAGTGACCGTTTGCTTGGTGTAATATTAGGTCTTCTATACTTCCTTTTCCCTTCCAAAAGGAAGCCACATCCAATCACAGAGATTTCTGAAGTTTGGTTTTACTGGGAAAGATGAAGAAGTTATCAAGTACCTTGCCTTTTTCCATCAGCTTCCCAGGGACTGAGATGCAGCCAACCACCCCATATTTCCCTGGATCCTCCTCATCCTTCTTGAAGTCGGGGCTAACGTTTGTTTTCTTCCAGTCTTCAGGAACCTCTCTCAGTTGCCATCATCTTCCAAAGATGGTCAAGATTGGCCTTGCAATGACATTGGCCAGTGCTCTCAGCACTCGTGGGTGCACCACATCAGGTCCCATGGACTTGTGTATATCCAGTGTCTTCAAAGGTTTCCTAACCTCAAACTCCTTCACGGGAGGATGCTCCAGACTTTCCCACTGGCCTCAGGGACCTGTGATTCCTGAAGGCTGGTTTTACCAGTAAAGCCTAAGGAAAGAAGGCACTGACTTCAGCTTTTTCCATGTCTGTTTTCACCAGGTCTCCTGTCTCCAGCAAGTTCACATGTACTCCACCTTTCTTTTGCTGTGAGTACACTTGAAGCAGACGTTCACTCTATGTCCCTCACTGGATTCAGCTCTATTAGGATTTAACTGACCACACCTCTTTCCATCTGTGCTGATTCCCTCAAGAACCATCTGCATTTAACCTTAACAGAACCTTACACATTTTTTTCTCAGTAATTCAGCAAGATTTATTTGCTATAATCACTTAATGTTATTAGTATGCTTCACGTTGCATTTATTTTAAATTGGTACCATACTGTAGACAGATATTTGTACGTGAGTATTTGAGATGATTTCTCATTCCTTGCGACATTCTTGCAGCAGCAAGCTGTTACCGCGTTAAAGAGTCAATACTCCACTATCATCATTTATGCTTAACATACATTTTATTTTCCTAGGATGAACGGAAAGAACTGGAAGATAGTTAAATAATTTAACATCCTTACATTTGCATTTGTTAACAATCCTCTTCAGGGAACACAAATTATTACAGAGGTATGAACTTCACACTTACAGGAGTTCAGTGGAATGAGTCCATCAGATATGTCTGTTGCCTGGTGTTGCCCTGGCCATGCAGAGTTGACCACCACACTTTTGTGGCTGTATTAGGGCATTCTGGAGTTTATTGCTGTCTCATGGTGTTTTCTACAAGACGCATTTCTTTTCACTGCGATGCTAGCTTGAGAAATTCCCACCCCAAATGTCTTTGCCTGCTTGAGGCCACTTGTTTCCTCTTCTTGGTTTCTCCATCCCCAAGCAGTTGTGATTTTGGAGGTCAACTGCTGCTTCAGAGAGTGACAAAATAGCCACAAAGTCTATGATGTTTTGAAGGACTTTTGTTAAGTTTTTACCTTACCAAGTCTCTCAGTTTATCCTAAGGACAAAATCATGCTTTTGTGAAATGAAGTCATACTCTATTTATCATCTAACACAGAAATGAGAAACGAGCATGGTGGGAAGTGGAAAATGAGGACAGAGTTATGTATGCTGGGACCCAAGAACGCTTGAGGTTTTAAGCTGGATTTGGTAAATATTTGGGCAAGGTTTATTCAGTTTTTTACTGGAGTTCCAGCTTCCTTCCTAATCTAAAAACACTGTTTTTTCTTAGTCTGTTCACCTTTGGAAAGAGACTGAATTGTTTGTGCCAGTAGCAAACTTCAACCCTTTCCTCCTTGCCAACTCGCCCAGGCACCACTAAAAAGCACAGTTTCTTGTAGGTCCCCTGTACATGAATCTAATAGGCAGTCAGCATTTCACAGTAGGCAGGTACAGCCATCTGCTATGATTTATGGTGCTTAAATGAACCTCTGGCCATCCCAAAATTGTGTCCCCACCGACATCCCTACTCCCCTCCAACCTTTTCTTCTAAAGAGTTGCTAGTCCTGCCTTTGTGAGTCTTTTAGGCATTTAGTATTTGTATCCTCCTGCAATCATCTTTATCTTCTGGTATCCCTCTCTGATATCTCTGGTATCCCACTGGTATCTCTGTAGTCTTGCTGAGTCACTCCTTCTTCCTCCTCTGGAGGATGATTCTCTCAAAGTCTTCTCCGTTTTCCAAGCTCGGTCATCATTTCTAATTGCAACTTTGAAATCTGAAATCCAGTCGTCATTTGCAGTTTGGTCTACCTTCCATTTCTCACCCAACAACTTGAAAAGTTACTTCTCAGGCTGTCTGTGCCTCTCTATTCTTCTAATCCATTTAGCATGATTTTTAGTTGACTGCCACAGATAAAGCAGCATGAAAGTAAGCTGTGTGATTGAAAGGAAAGCAGGGGATACGACCTGCTCTCAGCATTTCACCAAGAGCTCTGCTCTATTAGCATGTGTTATCACTGCCGGAATACGGTCAGATTGCTTCTCCGAGTGCTCCTCTGAGGGTTTCTCGCTGTTAAGTCACAAAGAAATAGCCAAGCTGGAGCCTGGCTTTACCTGAAGGAGAACACCCATCTTGTAAAGTCTCTTATTTCTGAGGCAGTTAGAAAAAGAGGAAAGTTTACTCCGTAGTGCCTATTTCAATACCAATTTTTATTCCAAATTCTACTATTTCAGCTTCTTTCCATTGACCAGCCCTATAAGGTGCAGCAAATCTGTCCCATTTCACTGTGATTTAGATGTGCTTTTTGAATTTCCAAGATTTCTTTTGTTTGGGGGTTTTTTTCCATAGTGATAGAAGGAAAAGAAAGATCAGAAAATTTTAAGGAGTCCTGGTTTCCTTTTGCCTGGAAGAATTGTAGCCAGACCTTGTTGTCCTTACCAACCCAATGAAACCAAGTACTTCAGTTACAACAATACAGTATCCTCAGTTCATAGCCCACGGTTTTTTTCTCTTCATTTGGATAAATTCCCCAACTAAACTCCAATTTTCAAATTGCAGAGAAGCAGATTTAATCATAGTACATATAGGAGCACCTGTGGAAAGCAGGGAAATAGCATGCACAAGTTTGCTTGATAAACATTAGCTTCTTGGCTTCTTATGTGAAGACTAGCAAATCAAGTGTTTGCTGCTCATCTAGGTAAGGAGGAGACAGAGGGTATGATAGCTTAGACAAGCAGCTGATGCATTGAGGATGTGTGTGTTTCACACCCCCTTTAAACAACCACTGGAGATACCTGTGCCTCCATGCAGTATCGACTCAGGGATGTAATCTGGTTCAGGCCAGCACTGGAAGAGCTTCCTGGTTTAAGCATTTACCTGAAGGCCAGTACATCTCTGTTGTTTCAGGTCCTTTTTAGTCAGCAGAGGAGCCAGCCGTGGGGAAGCACAGTCTCTTCTGCCATCAGGACCTCAGCAGTGGGGTTCTGCAGAGGCTCGAAGCAGCTGGTGTGCTCTGAAATGCCTCTGGGCCAGGCTTGGTGGTGAAATGCCAAGAGGATCTCCCATCTGCGGAGGCAGTGGGTGTTCAGGTGCTTCTTCAGCCTCAGGCAGGAGCACACCTGAGCTGCCGGTAAGAGTTACTAGCAGAAACGATACTATAGATGTCAGTGTCCCACAAGCAGGTGGCTGAGGTGTGTGCAGAAGTGTCTGGGGAGCAAATATTTGCAGTGAAGCTCTATCTACTGGATAGAGCATGTTTATCTAAGCTTTCTAATCCTTAAAACCTTCTTTCTTCTGCTCCCGCTCCCTACAGTAGGTGGCCCAGCACAGATGCCTATAAAGTGCTGAGGCATCCGTGGGCATTGGAGGGTGGTCCTTCTAGTGTCTCCAGAAGTCACATCAGCAATGTACTTACTATTTTCTAGGCTACCCAATAGGTTAGAGGAAAAATCTGTTTCTGAATCTCAGAGAGATTATTGAACAGTAAGGGTTTGGCTATGCATCCTCATATTGCTAGGAAGTGCTGGCAGTCACAGCTCTGACCTCATAAAATGCTATAATGTCCTTTTGTGGCTTTCTGGCAGCAACTTTTCAGACCTGGCTAAGAGGAGCCTTTTGCATAGGGACATTTTATATAAAGCTCTTCACTGAGTACATTCTGGTATGATAAATAAAATGTAAAGTTAGTAACCAAGATAAACCCAGCTATCCTTCTGCTTGTAGAAAATCTGAAGTTTTGGATGACATGGTTGCATGAAAAAAGCCCAACTAATTGAACTATTTTTGGTTTCCATAATGATGAGCCCCTCGATAAAGTAGACTTAGATAAACTTTGGGTTAGGAATTGCAGGTCAGATCACTGACAAACTCCGCTTCTGTCCCCCTTGTGGGAGGACAAGGGTCCTCTTGTCCTTCCACACCAGCCCAGGGGCCTGATGCAGCAGAGAGACGTTCAGGTGCCTCCAGGGTCCTGTCGTCTCCTCGGGGATATAATGGCATCACCAAGTGCATCCTTGTGCTGCCTACAGAGCAGCATTGGGCCTGGGGGCTCAGCATAATCCTGGTGGTGCAAGAGGAATGTGAGCTGTGTTTCTAAAATGCAGGTACGATGCCTGGTGTCAGGAGAGTTTCATTACAGTCTTCCACCTCTTCTGAGAACCTATCAGGGGAAGGAGAGAGTGTTCCAAAATAGGAGTAGGCATTTCTCTCTGCCATTTTTACTTACATCAGTACCAGCCTGCCTTGCTTGTCTGCTGGGCTGTGCTGAGTTCTATGAATTAGTGGGAGACGTGGTGGTACAGAGGGCAGAATTACAAGTCATGGCAGTCTGTACGAGCAAGCGCCCGTAAGTGTTGAGTAGGCTAAGGATGGTGTCACTGCTCACATCCAGCTGTTACAGCTGTTACAGCAGTGTTAATGGCTGTTTTATTCTGACATGACTTCAGAATAATAGTTCACTGTTCTGGAGCTTTATTTGGAATTTAAATGATTCTGAGTGATTTGTGCAAGCAATCTGGGTTTGGGTGATACTCATGGTTTCTGCCAAACCTTGTTCCCTGATGAAGAGGTTAGTTAATTGATTAACTAATTAATTAAAAATATAGATATTAAATAATAATAAGTTAATTAAATAAGATACCAAAACCAGCGCACACGTTCATGAAAGACAAAGTTAAACTGGAGCAGGGTTGGAAAAGGGCTATGAGGTTCTCTTTCCCCTATGAGCTTCTTACTGCATGCCATTGGAGCAGCTTGGCTTGCTTTACATAGCACAAATCAGGTAGAGAGAGGACGTGTTTACTGCATTTGGGCACTGCAAGGGTGGGATGGGATAAGCAGAAAAGATGGAGCTTCTGGAGCTATAGACACTATGGGCACAAGAACAAGTGATGTAAACTGTCCATGAGTAAACTTACACTGGGAAATGAAAGATTTCTAACCACATGGGATATAAATTCTGGAGTAACTTCCAGCTGAATGCAGAAAGCCATCTGCTTTCAAAGCAGAATTTAAACAGTATATAGAAAGGATGAGGTAAGGTAAGTAAGTACATAAACTGCTTTACATGCTATGACTTATGTGTTAGAATCTACTTTGCATGGGGTAAATTGGATCATGACACATAGAGCATGTTGCATGGGGCATGGCACTAGCTTCCAGTTAGACATGTCCTGTGTCAGTGGTTCCTAATGCATGGCAGTATGTGTTCAGGTGGGAATATCCTCCCTAGCCAGTGACAGGTGGAGCAGCTATTTTCAGCACTGAACTGGGGAAACCTGGGTTTTAAAACCACACTTCTGTACACCAGGTGAGCACCTGTGTCTTCTGTTCGGCTCAGCCAAGAGGCTCTGCGATTAGCTCTTGGGTTGGTAGGACCTTGCAGACAAGGCAGGTGGAGCAATGCCTCATTTGAAAATCCCCCCATGGATGAGGTGGGAGATAAAGCCCTGAGCAGCTTAGTGGCGTCAGGCTGCTTGTGGCTCACACATGCTCCCTATTGGAAGCCTAGCTGCTGTAGGAAGCAAGACAGGTGGAAGGGTAGGGGCTGGGGACAGGCACAGGTTGTCGGGCTCCTCTGCTTTGGGGGCTGCACCAGCTGCTCAGCCCTACCTTCAAACACTCATGAAGCCTGTGGGAGGGAGATATTTTTATTGTTTCACACTTAAAGTTCCAGGTATTTCCAAGGCGTTGTGCCTGGGAAAGCTCTTCGTTTCCATTTCTGGCTACTCTTCCACTGACTACATTGGAAGAGTACCATTTGTGTGATAAAATAAGATGAGCATTCCCAACCAAAGGGATGCTGGTGTTTGAGGACTGGAGCTGTGGGTCAGGTCTCCCACCTTGGAGCTGGGCAGTTCAAGCCCATGGGGCTGTGGTCCATTACAGCATGAAAACATAAGCACATGTATGGCTCTTGCAGTATGTTTCATTCTTCAGCCAGATAAGACGTAATCATGTTTCCTTTATGTGCTTTTAAAGGCCCTAATCCCTGAAGGAATAAAAACAAAATATTTGGTAGATTAATGCTAACACTTCATTATACAATCACAGTTTTCATGTTTGGGCCAAAATATTTATGTTTTCCGTCAATAGGAAAATACATAACAGATACCTGCCCATTATTAATCATCTTTATGTTAAGAAACCCTTTCATTTAAGGTTACAAACAACGGATTCTGTGATTAGGCTATTTTAAACCATGATGAATGGAATTTTTACCTCTGTTCTGCCAATGAGGCAATTTTTATACTCAGATGATATTTACATTATAAATAGCACAAGCTGAACGCATTCATACTAATAGAATCATTTGTTACTGCTCTCTCAGCATTCCTCATGAAAGCTGGCTTCATTGGATTTAAATCTGTTTGCCTGAGAAGGTATTTGTGTGCCATTAACATCCCTCCTCACCAGTGCTAGGTTGCCAGAGGGAAGGAACATTTCCTTGCGTGCTAGCTCCATGTGGAAAAAAAATCAGTGTTCTTTCATGACTTAAATTAGACCATTCCCCCTCCTCCCCTTGCTGATTTGAAATGTGATTTTCACATTAATCTTATGAATAAAGCTCGGAGTCATTTGTATTACAGTTCCTTGACCATTTATATATCCAAATTTCCATGGAAGGTAAATCAGGACATCTGGCTCGCTGCAGTCACAGCGAGCTTCCTTCCCCCCTTCTCCATGCAAACTGTATTTCCTAGGGAGAGCTCCAAGTCTAATGAGATGCTACGGCGGTTAGACAAACGCTGCTGGGTGATAGTATGAAGCATGCTGCTAGCATGATTAACTCAGTGCAAGCTCTCTTCATCACAGAAATACATTTTTACGCAGAAATACATTTCTACACTCAACCCCTTCAGCAAGCAAAAGACTAGTTACAGGATAAGGGCTGAAATTACCTTCTCTCATATTAGTTTCCAATAGTGTTTATGGCTTTGTGAGCCCTGATGTGAGTGAGTATACCGAAAATCCCAACACCAGACCTTGCTATGGACTTCCAGCACCACCTGGCACCCTCTCCTGGCTCATGGGGGTAGGGGTTGAGAGCTTCAGTTCAGCACACTTCATTTTACTTCTCCTTGGACAATAACATCTCTCTCTCCCACACACACAGAACTGCTTTAAAAGCACTCCAAGGAGAGGTGGTGGCCCTGCTGGGATGATGCTGCAGCCCGTGCCAGGCCCTTGGAGCATGATCATCACCAGCAGGGCTGCTGCCTGGTTCAGAGCTGGGGAAGCGCTAGCCCTGCTTTGGGAACAAGCTGCTCAATACTGTGTTTTCCTCACTGTCAAAAGTGTGGCCCCAGGCCTTATTTACAGCATGCTGGCCAAACCCTGTTCTCAAATACTAATTTCCTAATACTTCTTTTTCCTGTAGCATTCATTACCTCATATTGTGACTGCTTCACAAACATTAATTACTGCATCTTCACAAGATGCCTGCAGCAGTGGAAAGGCACTGCTGACCTTGCTTCCAGCCCTTCTGAGGCACAGTGTGATAAATACGAACTGCTGCCTGCGGAGGCTGGCCCGAGGCGAGCTTACAGTAGGGCAGGAGGGGCGAGAAGGAAACCGTGGTGAATTTTGCTCAAGTGTGTATGTACTCCCCCTCCCCTGCCTCCCCCCAGCTCCTTAAGCAGCACAGAACTGCCAAAATCCTTCCCCACCTGAAGTCAGGAAGAGATGCTCTAGCTGGGCATTATTCTTTGTCTTTTCTGACATGTCAGGGTACTGGGCTAGGATTGCAGCTTCCGGAACCTGGGGATCAGCACTGTGGTGAAACCAACAGGAAGACCTCCATCTTCCTTGTAACTCCCATAGCCTGCACCACATTAGATTATTGGCTGGAGAAGATGGTGTCCCCATCATCTGGAACAAGACTCCAAACAACTGAGCAAAAGCAAACCAATGGAGAGCTGAAATCCCAACTTCTTTTTTTCAAGTATCTTGCTTTATTAACTAGTAGAGAAATAACTATGAAATACCTGGTAGTCACAAAGGGACATGTTCAGACCATCTGCAACAGAGCTGGTGTTAAAGATAGGAATGGCTGATGTAGGCACTATTGCTATATTCTACCCTTACGGTTGACGGAGACTGCTGAGAAAGTTGGGTTAGACATGAGTTAGAACTAGGCATGAGCTGTGTGAATATGGCCCTTTTATCCCTGGAGACTGAGGCATGATTGCTCCAGGCCTTTGGAAGTCTAAACAACTCAGTACTTTCTGATGTGGAAGACACTAAAACTTAGCTTTGTCCCACAGCAGGCAGTTTGGCTATGGCATGGTGTTGTTAGAGACATGGAATGAATTGCCATCTCTCTGTGAAGAGAACATCTATGGGGAATAATGGGAAGGACACTTCAAATTGAAAACAGGAACCCTGAAATCAGCAGAACTTGATGCTATGTTACTGCTATAAAATGCTCTGCCTTCCAGAAACACATCCAAATCCTCACTCTTTGGGTCCTCTCACATTTGGAGTCCAGACACTTCATTGCTTTTAATATTTACTTTTATGTGCGTAGATGCTCAGTGACAGACAGATTCTAATTAGACAGCATTATTTAGAAATGTAAGATTTCCCAAAAGATGGCATTTGAAGTGTCTTGCTATGGTAATTGGTAGTTTTTCTCATTCCTAGATTACAGACATCATAATTATTTCACATCATCATCCTGATAGCTGGAAAAATCTGTTTACTTATTTAGGGGGGAGGAAGGAGTCCAGCTGCTTATTTATATGTATTGGTTTGTTTTGCTGAGAAAAAGAGACATAAAATAGCACAAAATGTCCCATTTCACTTTTTTTCTGCCTTCCCTTAGGGTATGCATTAGCTGCCGCTAGAGATAATCACAGCTTTGTCCCTTCCAGGTGTTTCAAAATTTGTCCTTTAATGTAGTTTATACACAACCAACATGCATTTCGTAATCAATTACTTGACAAAATGTGCTTTAGAGTTGTTTTTTCTGAACAAATATTGCCATTTTTTGACACCGAATCAGACTTGTTGGCTTTTGCAATTACCTCACTACTCCGGTTTGTACAGCTACTAAAGTAAAATTTGAAGAATTATACTATCGAGCAGCATCCCCAATGTCTTTCATGTTAATTTTTTAGCCCCGTTACAGTAACAGTAACAAATACCCTTTGAGATGTTGTCTTTGTTCTCAGTGTTCTCATGTATCAGATGGAGGTGAGTGAGTGGGCCATTATTCCGCTGGATATTAGATTGCTCTGGGGGTAAGTTCTGAACAATGAAAAGTTCACATAAATAAACCTCAGCACACAAAATCATCTCATCCTTCTACTGTGTTATTCTCCCCTGAAGTGTTAGCTGGCTCTCACAGTTGCAGCTGCAGTACCAAGATGTCTCCAAGGCAAGGGTCTGGGGTTTTTTTTGCAACTGCAGAACCTGTCTTTTGCTTTTGTGCCACTTTACACTGTCTCGCAGCTACCTTCTGTCCCACCGCGCACAGCTCGTCCAGAATCTTTGGGGCAAGAACCTTTTCTCTATGATGTACAGTGTTTCTCACGAGTCTGGTATCCCTAAACACTAAGGGATCATGCATCATCATTAATAAAATACCCATGCATGTAGTCAGGCTATGACAGAGGTTTTTGAAGAGGCTAATGCAGGTTGCAAGTACTTCTTATAACAAATCCTTTGGGTTTAAGTAGAAATCCAGTACTTCTTTGCTGAAATCCATGATTTTTAACCTTATTGCCAACCTCCATCATCTGTCATTACAACTGCGCTTCACAGGAGCTTATCTGTCCAAATATTTCAGTTGTGGTTTCCCTGCCCATTTTATCACTACCCAGCAAGCACAGCAAGCTTTAGGAGCTTAAAAAAATAAGATTCCCAAAGACTCTTGGGACTATAAACAGGTAATGCTGTCTCCTGTCATAAGACCTAAGGAACTGCTTTGAAGTAGTTCCATTTCTTGATACTGTTTCAAGAGAGCTCCTGGAGGAGCTCCTTTCTGCAGCGGCACGTTTTGATGGCTGCAGTCTCCACTTGAGGTACATGGGCATTCAAAAGAAAGAAACAGGCCAAGTATGGTACCCTACCATTACATAAAGGGTCTCCTGGTCTCCCTCACTTAACCTTGAAGCTGATGACCTTTCATAAGTCAACCTCTTAGCTCTAAAAATCAGTGCATCTTTCTGTGAAGATACTTCCTTATCCTGTGGTGGTCTTGTCTGGATGAAACATAAATGAGCAGATACACTGCAGCAATAGAAGGTTCTGCTGTGTAATCCACTAAAGAAGGTACATTTAAGACCCAAACCAGGATCACTTTGTGGTCTGCAAAGGCAAAACTGAGGAGGTGATGTGAGTGCTGAGAGACAGGGCAGATGGGAGCCATCAAAGGGAACTTTTGTCAAATGACAGCCTGAAGGCACTATATCTGGTTCTTCAGTAAGTCAGCTGCTAAGTTATGGACAATCATTGACCTAAAATGTGCTTTCAGTAAATCTTATCATCTATGTAATTCAGGCTGAAGCAATTTAACCATAACCCACATCAATATCTGACTGAAGTAATCATCCCTGCCCAGACACACTGTACTAGGAAAGGATTTAGGATGACATGTTACTGAGTTAAGAGGCAGCATAGGAAAGGGAATTTAACATTCATTCAGAGCCAAATTTAATTTGTCCTAAATAGCACTGGTTTTAAGCTCTTAAGGCTCTCTGGATGTTTAATACATATTAAATGCTTGATGATGAATTAAATATTCCAAGAACTTCCCTTTCTCATATTGATGCAGGTCTGAGGGGAGATAAAAAGCTGGATTTGATGTCATTGTTATGTAATTAGAGTTGTTTGGCCTTCTGTTAGCCAGTGCAACGGCTCCCTCGGACCTGTCCCTGTGGTGTGATCCGTAATTCAGCACAGGTTTCCTTGGATTCACGTAATTGCTCAAATTTCTATTTGTCAACTGCCGTAGATCACAAGTGTTTTCAGTTCTGCATAGACAGGCGAATGCTGCTATAAATAACTCACATCCTGCAATTCTTCCCTCAGGAGCTTATCCATGAACATTTCAGTGCACCAATTAATGAGACCAAGCTTCCCCCTCCTACTTGTCTTATTAAAAGATTTAAAGAAATACTGGACGAATTCAGACCATCTACTGAGTACTAGATGTGCTCTTCTCTGTAGTAGCTGACTCTTGCTCATCTTGATAAAAGAGGGAGAAGAAATCTCAATAAATTAGAATTCTTCTGCTGTCTAAGTCAGGAATGCTCTCCCCCAGTGAAGGGGATAAACCTTAACATGTAGCAGATAGGTGTCAGATTGGACCACATATTATAAAACAAGCAATGAAATAAGCAGCAAAACTATTATACCATGCATTATGGTTTAAGCCCAGCTGGTAACTCAGTACCACACAGCCGTTCACTCACTCCCCCCTCTTCCTCCCCTCCACTCCTGGGTATGTATGTATATGAATGTAACTCCCACGGGCTGAGATAAGAGCAGTCCAGTAGCTAAGGTATAACACAAACCACTGCTGCTGCCACCAATAATAAAGATGATAAGGGAAGTAATAAGGGAAGAGAATACAACCGCTCATCACCTGCTGACCAATACCCAGCCTGACTGAGCAGTGATCTCGCCCTTCCGGGTAACTGCCCCAGTTTATATACTGGGCATGACGTGCTGTGGTATGGAATACCTCTTTGGTCAGTTTGGGTCAGGTGTCCTGTCTCTGCTTCCTCCCAGTTTCCCCTCCTCCCTGGCAGAGCATGAGGCTCAGAAAGTCCTTGGTCAGAGTAAACATTACTGAGCAGTAACTAAAAAACATTGGTGTTATCAGTGCTGTTCCCAAGCTGAAAGTCAAAAACACAGCACTGCACCAGCTACTAAGACATGGTGAATTAAAGAAGCATCTGTTGCAACTGGATTTACAATACCAACAACAAAAAAAAATGGTATCTGCCAAAATGGTTCAAAGATCTGTGAAATAAATGGAAAATGAGAAGTCCCAGTGTGAGGGTTTAGGGGTCTTGGTATGAGATCTCTTAACCTTACCATTTGCATGTGATAAGCATGTCTGACATTCAATAATAAGAGGACAGGGCAGGCACCAGGCACTTCCCATTTCAGCTGTTCATATGTGAAACACAGATTCTTCTTGTCGAAGTCAAAGGTCTTTTCTTGGGCTCATTATTTTTGATACCAGCTGCGCTTTGAAACACGCAATTAATCTATATATTCTTAGAAGTGGCATAAAATTTATGAGTGTGCAGAATGAACTGCATCTAAATGGACCACTCTGAGGCTAATAGTTAATAAACAAAAACATCTCCTGATGATTTAGGAATCCTAATTTTCATATATACAGACATGAAATCAATAAGCAAAGATGTGCGCTATGCTCAGCATGTGCAAGCAGGTATGTTTGGAAAAGCGTGAATACAGAGCAAGAAATCACAGAATCATAGAATCAGAATAGTTAGGGTTGGAAAGGACTTTAAGATCACTAAGTTCCAACCCCTGCCATGGGCAGGGACACCTGACACTAAACCATGCCAACAAAGGCTCTGTCCAGCCTGGCCTTGAACACCAACAGACATGGAGCATTCACAACTTCCCTGGGCAAACCCATTCCAGTGCCTCACCACCCTCACAGTAAAGAACTTCCTCCCTATATCCAATCAAAACTTTTCCTGTTTAAGTTTGAACCCATTATCCCTTATCTTACCACTACAGTCCCTAATGAAGAGTCCATCCCCAGCATCCCTATAGGCCCCCTTCAGATACTGGAAGGCTGCTATAAGGTCTCCATTCAGCCTTCTCTTCTCCAGGCTGAACAGCCCCAACTTTCTCATCCTATCTTCATACGGGAGGTGCTCCAGTCCCATGATCATCCTTGTGACCCTCCTCTGGACTTGTTCCAACAGTTTCATTTCCTTTTTATGTTGAGGACACCAGAACTGCACACAGTACTCCAAGTGAGGTCTCACGAAATAGTGACTTCTGTAACAGCTATGGCTCTCTCAAATATATTCTTGTATACTAACTTTAAATGTATGTGCTTCTGCATCCTCTAAAACCATCAACTTCTTGAACTCTTTGTGAGCACTTGTCCATTTGTGGAGTTCTGAAATACCATTAGTGACCTATTGGAAATGGGGAAGAGGAAGGCTGAGGAATGAATTCACAAAGGCAAGCTGCAGCTGAAACACAACTGCTGTCCATGTCAGCAGCACCATGTCATGCCCCAGGTTACACACCAAGTCTCTGACAAAGCTCAGAAACAACCAGGAGCCTTCTGAAGCCAAAAGCAATTCCTCGGCAGAGTAGAAACTGCTCGGCAAGTTGTCCTCTGCTACACTTACAAGCAGAGAGTATGGCTTTGCCCCAGCCCAGGAAACCCAATTGTGAAGATGGACTGGGGCTGAGGGTGGGCTCTAGCCCCGTTGCACTGTCCGAGTGGAAAGAAGTGAGGCTGGAAAAGCAAGTGCTACAGGAAGCCAGAAGCAGACTTCTTTATTGGAAAGTTCTTCCTGTATTTCAAAAATATATATTTTCAGTACCTCTAGTCAGAAGATTAATGGGAACATTAAAATAGCTTTCAGTCCTGATTTTTTCCTGTTAAGAAAGGAAAGTGGTGTGTGGAAAGAAATGCTGACAGGAGGTGTTTCTGATGGAGTCAGCATGACCACCACCTGCAGAAGCAGGATGCAGCTGCTAGACCACAACATGATCTCCCTATCAAGAGAAACCTCTCATAAGACAGTATTGACTGAGAGGGGAAAGTTTAAAGCTCTGCTGATAAATGCTGAGTGGGAATAAGACAAGCTGCTTGGACAGGATATCCCCATGGAAGAGTGGGCGTGAAATGGCAGTGACATCTACATCTTGCCACTCAGCTCTGTGGCTTCTCATCTCCTTGCAAAGATACCCCATCTGCAGTGGTTCCTGGAGTCCGCAGGGCAGAAGAAGTTGGCATGAAGACCATAAGCAATGTGGCTTTTAATGCCGGCGAGATGAACATGAAAGTGAGGGTATTAATGGTTCTACCAGGTTTGTGAGTTTGAGGTGTGAATCCCTACCCTGTTACTGAGGCTGATGTGGCACCAAGGCTTTGCCATCCACTGGCTGGGCAAGCTGCCCTGCAACACCAAGGGCTGCCCTGTATGGGCACACAGGCTTCCCACACAGCACACCCACCAAAACGGGGGAGGGGGAGAGGACAAGTGAAGGGAGAAAGGACGGTGAGAAGAGAAGGCCAGGAGAGGTTCACTGGGAAGAGGTGCTGGGCAGGCAACACAGTAAACCAGACAGGAATCAGCAGGCAGAGTGATTGAGACATGCACACATGGTGTGCACAGTACAGCTTCCTTCCAGATCAGGAGAGGTTGCTCTGATTAATGATGTGGCCAGCATGCGGGAGAGGTGCTCAAGAACTTTCTCCTTAATCCACAAGCAAGGAACAAATAGTTTCTGATGGGAAATAATATTGAAATTGTTGACTTTTACAGAAAAAAACACCATTCATTAATCAAACAAATGGCATACTCAGGAACTGAGCAGTGCGGGACAGCAAACTAATTGCAGGAGTTGTCTATTCCCCCTACATCTCAGCATTTCAAAGCGTACATAATACCCAGCTTTATTATTTCCTGGCCCTTTAAGGTGGAATTGAAATGCAATTAAAATAGCACTTGAGAGAGCCATACATTTTAATTAATGGCCTGCATTGCTGAGAATTTGGAAAACAAAGAGAGAGTTGCCTACTTGCAATGAATAAATCAAGACAGATGTGTTCTTTAGCTTCTATACATCAATATGATGACATATTCTAGTAAAGCAAGAAACCCATCTCTGCTGTAATATCACTCGTTTTGCTTCAGAAATTTAGTCCAACGGGTGCATATGATGAGTTGAGTGCAAGCTAAGCAGGCTCAGATTTAAAAATGAGACAAAATATATCTGAGGGGATGCACTTCTCCTGCAGGGCTCCAAACCCAGAAGCAGTCCCATGAGACTCAGCCTGATAAACTCCCCTCTCTGCCATGCTGCTTCTCCTTTTGGTTTCTAGCTCTCAGGTCTCTTGCCCTGACCTGCCAGTTGGTGGCTCAGATATAGCAATCACAGACAAGGGGGGACCTCCAAGCTGTGTGAGCCCAGCTATGTGAAGTCTGGGGCTTGCTCCAGCTTAACAACCTTGTTGGAGCCTGGACCAGTGTGTGTTCTCCCCAGCAAGCACAGACACTGCTGGGAAGTATCCTGGCTAATCCCTGCTACTCTCAGTGCCACTGCTCCCATGGAGAGCTTGGGTGCAGCATCCATCTTTTAAAGGGTAGCCAGGTTGTACAGGGTATGTATATATACACACACATATACGTATATGTATATAATGAATACATATATATGCACATATATATAGACATATATACACATATATATGTGTAAATATGTCTATACATATAAATTCACATATTTATACACAGATACATGGATAAATATGTATATACATATATATACACAGAGATATATTTATTTTTATATACATATATGTATTCTCTTCCTTTTTCCCCTCTCGGGAACACCCAGGCAGTAAGTTGCCACAGTTGATCATTGGCTCTTCCTGTGCCACTGCTTCTTCAGTTGGCTCATGCCATGTCACTTTGACCAATCCAGCCCAATCAACCCATTTAGCACATATGTCTACAGCAAAGTATCAGAGGGGCCGTAGGCAAAATAATCATCCCTCTGCCTGGTCTGCAGGTCTTGACTAGGCAGGAAACAGAGACCTACGTGCCCAGATCAAATACATCCTTGGCACATGTAGGGACCTTGACAAGCTTGTGAGCTGGGCTGATGCCAACCTGATGAAGTTTAACCATGTCAAGTGCAAGGTCCTACACCTGGGTCGGAGCAATCCCAGGCACAGCTACAGGTTGGGCAGAGGAGAGATTGAGAGCAGCCCAGAAGAGAAGGACTTGGGGGTGTTGGTTGATGGAAAATGAACATGAGCCGGCAGTGTGCGCTTGCAGCCCAGAAAGCCAACTGTATGCTGGGCTGCGTCAAAAGGAGTGTGACCAGCGGTCAAGGGAGGTGATCCTGACCCTCTACTCTGCTCTCGTGAGACCTCACTTGGAGGACATGCAACTGTTGGAACAAGCCCAAAGGAGGGCCACAAGAATGATGAGGGGACTGGAGCAGCTCGGGTATGAAGATAGGGTATGAAGAAAGTTGAGTCTGTTCAGCCTGGAGAAGAGAAGGCTGTGTGGAGACCTCATAGCAGCCTTCCAATATCTGAAGGGGGCCTATAGAGA